>CAUYPK010065133.1:0-11659 GCA_963574355.1 Loris lydekkerianus
ATCTGTACCAGAATGTTTATTGCAGCCCAATTCATAATTGCTAAGTCATGGAAGAAGCCCAAGTGCCCATCGACCCACGAATGGACTAGCAAACTGTGGTACATGTATACCATGGAATACTATGCAGCCTTAAAGAAAGATGAAGACTTTACCTCTTTCATATTTACATGGATTGAGCTGGAACATATTCTCCTTAGCAAAGTATCCCAGGAATGGAAGAAAAAGTATCCAATGTACTCAGCCCTACTATGAAGCTAAACTATAGCTCTCACATGAAGGCTATAACCCAACTATACCACAAGACTATGAGGATTTTTTTTGTAGTATGTTCATGCTTACTTATGTACATAGTACTTTTTTTTTTTTTTTTTTTAATGAATCTTAAATAATTTAAACATGTAGATTATTCCTTATCTGAAATGTTTGAAACTAGACGTATTTAAAGTTTGGATTTTTTTTTTTTGGTGTGGATTTTGGAATATTTGCATTTACATAATGAGATATCTTGGGGACGGGACTCAAGTCTAGATATGAATTTTTTTGTTTTATATATACCATATAAACATAGCCTACATGGGCAAGTTTATATAGTATCTTAAATAATTTTGTGCGTGCAACACAGATTTGACTGAAGTTGGACTCTGATCCCCTACATGAAATTAGAGGTGGAATTTTCCACTTGTGGTATCATGTGAGCGCTCAGAGTTTTTTAGACTTTGGCACATTTTGGGTTCAGATTTTTGTGATAATGATGCTCAACTTATATTTGTGTTGGGAAATAAATTACAGTATTTTAGGGGCAAGGAGTTGTCTCTGCAAGGTGATGATTAAAATACGTTCTTGATGAAAATTTTATTCCAGTTTATTTTCAGGGTACATTATAAAGCTTACTTCATTTGAACAATCTCTAGAACTCTTGATGTCTAATTTCAGAGTGCTACAAAAGGCAGAGGATTCTTCTTAGGTATGCTTATTTAAAAGAAAATTCTTCTCTTTGGATAAAATTAAGATGTTAGCATAGCATAAAGTGTCTTTCTCCTCAAACCCAGCACAAGGAGTAACTAAAACAAAGGCTTATTGAGAGTATAGCACTTGGTATTTTATCCATTTCATCTTGTTCAAATAGAATAATTCAAAACAGAATAGCTTGATAGGAAATATCCTTTCCAAAAAATGTCAACAATTCATTTGGCAACAGATGTCTTGCTATATTTAAAGAGTTGTTAGAAATGTCAGAAGTTTTTGAAATATTGAGTCACTTTGTAAGGACTGGTGACATCTAAGCTACTAAACTCTATTTTTGTTTGATTTGTATTTTTGTCTTTCTATACATAAGTGGAAATAAAAGTAACAAAAATAACATTTCCTTTGTAAATGGAGATTTTTCTCTTTTTCTATTTTTGTTGCATTTTTTTATTACAGTTATCTTTCTCTGAATGGTAACATACATTCTATTTTGCAAAGAAACCTAAGTAAACTTTTCCAACTCTCAGAATTCCATATTCTGTTTACACAGAATCTACACAACGTCCTCTAATCTTGTTGTATAATATCTTATTACATTAATTCTGTGATATTTATGAAGATACAGATATATAGAGGGATACGTAGAAAAGTAAATATTTCAAGGAACCACACATACTTGTTTCTTTGAATCTGCAAGAAATACATGTTAAGTTTTGTTATGTTTTAAGAGAAATTTTCCACAAATTATCCCAGTCCCAAGCCTGATCTGTTTTTTCATTTGTTTCTTTGTGTTGTAAATAAAACAGAAACTAAAATATTCAGATAGCAACAGGTATGTTAGAGATTAGCTTTGAGACTTGAACGTAATGAAAGGTTAAGTACTACCACAGATCCGATCAAGCATCTTATTTAGCACATACATATTTTGCTGTAAATATCATACATTAAATGAAATTATAAATATTTTTAAATTTACAAAACAAGATAAAACATTGTATTCCCAAGAATTACAGAGTGGAATGTTCCCTACATAGAAAACTCTCAGAAAAAAAAAAAAAAAAAACTCTCAGAGCATAAGGCACCAAACCATACTATCTAACAAGCTCAAGTTCATAAATCTAAATATTCATAAGAAAGTTATGTTCTGAAAATATTTTTGTTATTTTAATTTTTAACATTTTAAGAAATAATTTGAGGCAGGACAACATTAGTCAATTACTGGTAACAACTTTTGTTCTGCATATGGCAATGCAGAGGGGAAAATCAGAAATTAATTATTTTTAGGCCAAACTTATGCAATAAATATTGGTCCTAAGCATAATAACCTGGGGCTCTAAATATATTTACTAAAAGATTTCTATGAGTGCATTTTTTTACCACCATAATTAAAAAAAACAAAAAAAAAAAACACAAGAGATTAGCACACATATGTAGTTTAAAAAGTATATTTTGGATATATGTTCCCAAACTGTGAGCCTAAGGTCCAAAGAACAGCTGAATTGACTCATGGAGTTTATTGAGTGTCTGGGATCAGCCTCCACATGACAGTGGGTTTACTTCCTAGTGGTCTGGTGGTGCGAGGAGACCGATGGAAACTATTAATGAAATTATTAATGAGAGTTATAGAGGATTACTACAGAGAAATAATATAGACAAAGAGATATTAATAGTTTTAAGAGCAGTGGGGCTCCAGAGGAGGCATACCCTTCTTCATGAGGCTTCCAGTATGCCGTCCCAAATATCAGGCTAGCTCTGTATTTATTTCATACATCAGCGTTACAATCACAAATCTTAGGAAAACAAGTCAAGCAGTCCCGTCATGGTTCTTGCTGTGCTTGCATTCCTCCTAAGTAGACTAACTCTACAGCTGATTACATTAATTTCATTGATTTGCATACTACTTTTTACTGTTTCAAAGTATTATGGTCTTAATGGAAACAGTCTTGATAAGGTAGCCAATCAGAGGCTGACTCATGGACCAAATCCTAGCTTAACCACAGTCGCACACCACAGATGGGAAGTTTTAATATTCTGACAGCCTTGTGTCCAAACAGATAAGACTCCTGGGCCCAATCAAGGTAAGAGAAGAAAAGAGATGTTTCTTCTCCTTGGTCTGAAGCAAGTCTTCCTGTGTTGGACCTAGTTTAAAGAATCTTCATTTTTAACTCCCAAAAAGCACTCTCCCAGAGGACAGAGCCCTGCCTTGGCAGAAAGCAGCTTCCAGGCCTCCAGCCGGCTGTTGCAGGGGAGGAGGGATTTAACAAGCCAGGCTTCAGAATATTACAGTGACAGGGTCTAAGTACTTTGTCCTCAAAGCCAGGAAAATGGGTCTGAATCGATTCCCCATAACTGTCTCCCTTTGTCTAGACTCTGTTCCCTATTCCTAATAATATTTCTAATCTACTAACAATTAATAATTGAATATTGGTTTCAAACTTATAAAATCATTATTACTAGTAATGCAAACACATCAAGATACGATGTTTCCTTTAAGTGTTCCTACATACACTCTTCACTTGAATACAGCATCAATGTAACTAAGTTGCTAGACTTAGATCCTAAGAGAACTGAAATTATTTTAAGGCTGAGTGCAACAGTTACTAATGTTTTGGTTGACTATCAAAGGAAATTTTAGAAAGTTGTATAAAGATTAGAAATTAGTGGTTGAAGAAATGCACTATTCTAGAACTAAGTATTCTAGACGAAGAGCAAAGGTGTATGTACATATTTTGCTCTAGTAAAGATATTTCATGTAAACTTACATACACTTAGAGTCTACTGACTACTTATAATGGCATCTGACTATTGATTTTGTTTATTTTTTAATTTTCTCCTGTCCTTTTTTTTTTTTTTTTTTTTTTGCTTACTCTTCTCTTTCTCCTTTGCAAATTGACACATTTTCTTTTTTTTCCACAATATATTTAAGGTTCTCCAGACAGGACTTTGAGAATTCTGTCTCTTGGTGATATCAGGAAAATATCTTTTACTTGGGGCCTAGATAATATAATACTTGGTCATTTCATTTGAATCCAAGGTTTCCCTTATCATCTATTTGTAGATGGCTCATAAAATGCTTATTTTTAGCATCAGTTATTTATTTCCCACAGTTTTTTACTTGATACACACTCTCTGATGCCTTAGGTGTAAAGAATTAAACTTTTCCAAGATGGGAATTTCTTTTTATAGTTCCTATTTAAATTAATGATGCTATTGTCTACATAAATTAGAAGGAACTAATCTAGGAATCATTCTTGACATTTTCTTATTATTTATTATATTAGAAAACTTAATATTCACATATTTAATTCAACATCAGTAAATCTTATCATTTTATGTTAAAATTAATCCCAACTAGTTAACTTTCCTAGACCTCTATTAATATGCTCATACACATCACAGTCATGTCATGACTAGACAGTTTTAATGATTCCTCACACAGCCTTTCTGATCTTGATACTCACCATGGGCTCTCCCAAGCACAGGCTTTATTATATGGAATTCCTTCTACGTATAATCCTCATTTTTTCCCACTTTGATAGAATAATTCACTTATATACTATAGTTCTCAGCTTAATCATCAACTAGCCTTTCTCCCGAAGAACTGTTTATGTTAATAACTTAGATTGGTTTGTGTATCTAACTTAAAACTAAAATATCTTTCTTTGTGACCTAAGGTAGATGAAAATAGAAATATGTTATTAAAATCCCAACAGATATTCAAGCAGTTTAATCAGTTTTAAGCATGATTAATCCAAAACATAAATCCTTTAGGTGTATATGGTTCTTAATTTATAATTTCATCCAGCAAACACATACTGACCTCCTATCATGTCAGAGAAAATTTTCTAGGCCATTAGGGATATAATGGTAAATGTAAGAAGCAAAATATTATATTTTATATTCTAGTGAAAGCAAATTATATACATATATATATATACATAAATTGTATAATGTATAAGTAAAGAAAGAAAGTTCTAGAATGAGAAAATTCAATAGCAGAATGAGTTAAGTCCTACCCAAGGTCCCATGTGGACAAGGTCAGGTGTTGAGATGAGCAACGTAAGCATCTAGGAAAAATGCCTTCTAGGTAAAAGGAACAGCAAATACAAAGGTCCTAGGAAGGATATTGGGGGATTTTAGTGGCTGCTGCTTCTGTTGACTTTTTACTTCTACTTTTAATTTTATTTATTATGTGATTTTCCTTTACTCTTTTTGTTTTGTTGTGGTGGAAAATTGCTCTTATTTCCATGTGTTTGAAATCGTCTTGTTTTACTCTCTTGTTATGGTGTCTATACTTACACACTGTCCGTAACTATTTGGGCTTATACTCTGATTCTGAGGCCTGAGTGACTACTCAGGAGTCAGGTAACTGACTACACTCAGGCCTAGAGTCTGGTATGCTTCATAATGTTCATCTTTGTTCTCTGACGATGAAATTATCTGCTTTGTTTACATTTGTTTTAAATAATAGAAATATTAAGTAGTTAGTACTTTCTTATGATTGTCTAAATAAAATATAATTAATAATTGAGAACATAGTATGATCACAATCATGTTTCTGTTACCCTCTGGATTTTGTTTTTAGTTGAAGCTCCTGGTCACCTTTTCTTTACAATTATATGTGTATGTGTGTGCATGTATGTGTGTATATATGGCTTGACTCGGACATAAGACTGGGGGGAATGTTATGCCCCAGATCCATCTTGCTAAGGGCTTTCAGTACTCCCCCTTTAAGACAGGAGGCTCAGTTGAAAGAGTTTAGTAATAACTACAGAATCCTGTGAAACCCCAACTTCCCCTTGTAAGGACTCCCCTCATCAGTTGTTGCATCTTGTCAAATTCGGCTTGCATTAAGGACTCTCCCTCCCCTACTGAAAGCCCCTTATAAAAGTTTTCCACCTCTGCTTCTAGGGGTAGAGAGACTTTGAGGTATGCGCTTGCTCTTGGCCCAGCTAATCAATAAAGGACCCTTGCTTAATTTGAAAAAAAAAAAAAAAAATATATATATATATATATATATACACATATATACACACACACATATACATATATATATGGAGAGAGAGATAATATTATATTTGAAATTCTGCAAGACAGAAGGTGTTCTCCAGAGATGTCATATTTGTTCCATATATTTCTTCTGAAATCTTCTATTCTCTTTCATTTTAGACTGGTCTATCCTTAAATCATTTTGTTTAGTTTGCTTGTTTGATTTGTTCAAGAAATATTCTATCACCTAAAGCTTTTTTTCCATGTGTTATAAAAATATATTTATGCCAATTTCCATTCAAAAAAAATCTGAATATAAAACCCTTAAATATTTATTTTCCTCTGAGTATTTTGTGGAATTTATCTCTTGTTCTTAACAAACTAAATACCACTATTAAAAGTTATGAGTCAGTCATATTTTTAAATGCTTGTCAGAAGATTATTATTATTTTGTCTACTTATACCTGGAATCTGTTCTTAATTCTTGAACTCTGGAAACTTTAACAAATTTTGTTTACATACTCGATTAGTTTATGCCAAGCCATTTTGTTTTCTTTAAATATTTGTTATTATCACTAAGTATTCGATGTTTTCTTCCAATTATTGGCATGAACTTTTTCATCTTTTCATTTTTTATGGTGCCTATCTAACTGCTGAGCAGGTGATCCTCCCTTGTGCATAACTAACGAATCTGGCAGACAGAGGCCCTGACATTTGGAACAGAGCATTCTATGAGGTTGTACTAGAGATTGATTTCATTCCATACACTTGGAAAGATAAAAATAAAAGGACGGACCTTGAGATATTATTGTGGGCCAGACCTAGAAGTTTCTATCACTTCCACATAAGCCCTGATGTTTCATTCATAGGAAGTCATTCATAGGAAGTTTTAAGTCAGTTACAAAGCCACACATAATAGAAAATGATTTGAGAAACATAAACCGTGGAAGCTAATTTTTGGTAATAATTACGAGCTGTTTCGTGGGAAAATATAATTTGTTGGTGGACAGGTAGCTAACTCTGCTAACAAATCTAAGTACCAAGCTAAGTCGGATTGCCATTCATCATGAGATGGGGTTGGTTCTTTATTAACAATAAGCTTGTTAACAACAGTTTTGGGAGAAACATGCTTGTAAATTAGGTAAAGCAAATGCAGGCAGTCCCAGAATTACAAACAAGATTGGTTCTCTAGTTTGTTCGTAAGTTAAATTTGTATGCAAGTTGTAACAGATACATTTACCTATTACCTGCAATGGCCTCCATTTGTTAATGCAAGTTGTACATCAGTCTAGGGGACTTCCTGTAACAGCCCCCATTCCTAAGTGTGAGTTGTACGTAAGTCAGTTGTTTATAACTCAGAAACTGCCTATTGCTTAAATTAGATGTTATATGACTATACTTTTTTTACTGTTTAATAATTTTTGCCCATGATACCTTTTTCAATGCTCTCTGATATCTGTGTTCCCAGCCTTCCACCAAGAGAAACCATGTAACCTGCGGGGAATGAAGCACTGTGTTATATTCATAGCTATTCATACTGGCCCTTAGAAAGCTGTTAGGTCTCTAAAGCCAAATGTAAATTACACCTGCAGTTTTTATTTCTCACCCTAACTTCCATTCCATCAGCCTGTTCTGACAGCCTGTTTTTGCTCCAATCCTCGGATACTCCTACCACATCACATTGTAATATGAAATAAAGTTGAGGTTAGGGAATCTAGTTTGTCTGAACTGATAACCTTGTTTATCAAGTAAGATATGACTATGAAGCCTGTAGAGGAATTTGAAATATATTTAGGTTAACTCTTTGCTGGGTGAGAAATGTTTAGACATTTTTGTTCCTCCTGCCTTCTCATGAACATATGTATGTTTCAGTTCTGAAGAGGTATTTTTTCAGTTTTTGACTATTAAAATGATTCTGAAGTTCCCTAACATCTTAAAATCTAATATTCAGTAACTATAATATAAAGTAAGATATTTTAATGCTGTAAGTAAATATAAAAGTTTGTGGCAAATAAAAAAAAAAAAATTCCCTTTTTTTGTCCTAGAGTGACATGGGATTTTTTTTTTTTTTTTTTATCAATATAAAACCAAAAACCTTGATTACAATTTTCCTCTTCTGTGTCTTACTGGGTACTTATTATTGGACTTACAGCCTACCTAGTAATCCTGTATGATCTAGTCTTAAAAATCTTTAACTTTATTACTTAATTTTTAGCTACAAAGGCTCTTTTCCAAATGAGGTCCTAGTCACAGATTTGGTGAGGTTAGAAAATATCTTTGGGTGGGACTTCATTCACTTCTTTCACTTCATTCACTTCTTTCACTACCCTGAAACATGGGGAATTAAACTGCCTATGGAGAAGACATGGTATTATTCTGCCTAGCATGTACATATGTATCCATACCTCTTATATTTTGAGATTTATACTATTTTCAGTAGGTCTTTACTTAAGCACTATTGATTCAGCTAGAAATAGGTCAAATACCAGTGCATTCAGAAATCTTCTTTGGATATATTTTGGAAATTGACTTTCTATTTTTGTTTGTTTGTTTTGTTTTTTTCAAGATAGATTCTTATAGAGAGTGAGCTGTGGCAGGTCCCTCGCAGCTTGGGAGAACTTCCAGAGGACAAACCCCCCTCTACTGGCCCTCCTTAACAAATAACAACACATTTTCTCTAAGCTTCAACTTTTAACCCAGCAGAAGAAAAAACATGTTTTCCTTAAAACTTTAGCCTTTAACTTCACAGCTGTACTTCAAAACAGTCACATCCATTTTCCAGCTAATCTGGTAGATATGAGTATTGCCCATATTTTAGAGGTCACACAGTAATAGTATATTCTTTACCTGGGAATTTGTGCCTGTTTTTCTTTTCATAATTAAGTTGGAAATGTGTCTTACTTCCTTGAAAAACAACTTTGGACTGCCTCCTTAAAAATAAAGCTCTTTGGGCACTCAGGAGCTAGTGATAGAGAAAGATATCCCAGTCTTCCCGAGCCCATCTTTGCCTCTCAATTCCACCTCTGTCTCCTGCATCTGTGTCTTTCATGTTTTATTTCATCTATTTCATTTCATCACTTGCCCCCTGATCCCACTCTGGTTTGTTTACTTTTCCCACTGGTGGTTGTGAGAGATTCTCACTCTGTCACCCAGCCTTAAACTCCTGGGCTTAAGCAATCCCTCTGCCTGCCAACGTGTTAGGGTTAGGAGCCTGAGCTAACACGCCTGGCTGACATGGTCATTTTAAGGTAGGTCTACCCTTCAGGACAGAGCACATAATCCTGAATTTGCTCTTGGCAATTGATTCTACCATTTGATTAAAGCCTGACTCACAAGAAGGCAAAGAAACAAGTACCACAAGGAAGGAGAGACAAGGAAGAGGAGGAGGACTCTTCAGAAAGTCCTCACCAGCAAGAAGGTCATCACCAGATGTCCCGTGCAACCTTGGATCCTGTCCTCAAGAACTGAAGAGCTGTGCTGAGACCCATGATAGGCACCCTCCCACCTCCGCAAGAGCTGCTCCTGGACCTGTGATTGGCACCTTCCCGTACCTCCTGAAGAGCTGCACTGGGACCGTGATCAGCACCCTCCCACCTCTGCAAGAGCTTCCCCGGGACCAATGATCGACACCCTCCCAGAATAGCTGTGCCAGGACCCGTGATCAGCACCCTCCTGCACACTAGTAAAAGCTGTGCCAGACCCTCCTGGACCTCCAGAGAATCTCTGCACTCCTGGACCCCAGTAAGAGCTGCGCAGGTACCCACTACCCAACCCACCAGGCTTCCCCACACCCTGACCAGGAACTTGGGGAGCCACGCAACTCTGCCTCCTCCCTCTTGTACCCTCCCTGCCTCCACCCTGCCGCTGGCAGAGTCCTTGTCCTGGCCTGAGACTGCTGGAGCCTTGAGCACTCTGTGCCAAAGTCATTGGGCACCAGGCACTCCCAGAACCGTGTGCACCAACCCCCACCCTCTTGCTGTATCAAGGTTTCACACTCTGGAACTCCTCCCACAACCATAACTCCCTGGCTGGGGTAGACCCAGAAGAGCTACACAGGGTCTCTCAGAACAAAGATCCAGCAACAATAGAGTGATCCCCCCAAGTCTAATCTTGGAGAGACACCACCCCAAATCTGAGGATCACCAGAGGCAATGGTGAAAAACAATCATGAGACAAAATCAAAGGAAATACTCTGGCAATATGAATAATCAAAGTAGATCAACTCCCCCAAGGATCAAGGGGACAGACATAGCACAAGATCCCATGCACAAACAAATAGCTGAGATGTCAGAAATCAAATTCAGAATCTGGATAGCACATAAGATCGAATTAGAATTCCAAGCAGTAACCCAAAAGATGTCTCAAGAATTCAACAAATTTAGAGACCAAATGACCAAAGATTCCGACACATTGAGACTTATCAATACTCTCAATTAATGTGAATGGTTTAAATTCTAAAGGGGCACAGGATGGCTGACTGGATATAAAAACTCAAGCCAGATATCTGCTGCATACAAGAATCTCATCTTACATTGAAAGACACTTATAGACTCAAGGTGAAGGGATGGTCATCTATACTCCAAGCAAATGGAAAGCAGAAAAAAGCAGATATTGCAATCCTATTTGCAGATGCAATAGGCTTTAAACCAACCAAAATAATTAAAGATAAGGATGGACACTTCATATTTGTTAAAGGTAATACTCAATATGATGAGATTACAATTATTAATATTTATGCACCCAACCGGAACACAACTCAATTAATAAGAGCAACTCTAACAGACATGGGCAACTTGATTTCCTCCCGTTCCATAGTAGTTGGAGATTTTAACACTCTTTTAGCAGTACTGGATAGATTCTCCAAAAAGAAGCTAAGCAAAAAATCTTAGATTTAAACTTAACCATTCAATGTCTGGACTTAATAGACATCTACAGAACATTTCATCCCAATAAAAGTGAATACAAATTCTTCTTATCAGCCCATGGAACATACTCCAAAATTGACCACACCCTAGGCCACAAATCTAACTCAGTAAATTTCAAAAAAATAGAAATTATTCTTGCATCTTCTCAGACCATCATGGAATAAAAGTTGAACTCAATAACAACAGGAATCTGCATACCCATACAATAATAAGGAAGCTAAATAACTCCATGCTGAAGGATAGATGGGTTATAGACAATATTAAGAAGGAAATCACCTAATATTTGGACAAAACAACAATGAAGACATGAATTATCAGAACCTCTGGGTACTGCAAAGGCAGTCCTAAGAGGGAAATTTATAGCATTACAAGCCTTCCTCAAGAAAATGGAAAGAGAGGATGTTAATAATTTAATGGGACATCTCAAGCAACAGGAGAAGGAAAAATATTCCAAACCCAAACCCAGCAGAAGAAAAGAAATAACCAAAATCAGAGCAGGAATAAATGCAATTGAAAACAGAAGAATTATACAACAGATTAATAAATCCAAAAGTTGGTTTTTTGAAAAGGTCAATAAAATAGATAAACCTTTGGCCAACCTAACCAGGAAAAAAAGAGTAAAATCTCTAATTTCATCCATCAGAAATGGTAAAGATGAAATAACAACAGAACCCTAAGAAATTAAAAAAAAATTTTTTAACAAATGTTACAAGCATCTTTACTCTCAGAAATATGAACATCTGAAAGAAATCGACCAATACTTGGAAGTACGTTACCTA
>CAUYPK010065134.1:0-73815 GCA_963574355.1 Loris lydekkerianus
CACATCAGATACAGCTGAAGCTCTGTTTGGACATACAGATGATGAGGAGGAGGAATCCAGTTTTGAAGGATTTTAACCTTTGTGATTTAGCTTGATTACCTGTTAAGCTAAGCACACCGAATCAAATAACCTGTATGACCCTAGTATAAGCCGAGTTCAGGATTTTCGGCACAAATTTTCGGCACAAAAACTCAGTTTATACTCGAGTATATACGGTAAGTGATTCAAAACCAAATCTGGGGTGAAAGAAATACAAGTAACTTTGTCTATGAAGGTTATCATGTTTCATTTTTAAATTATTTATTTTGATATAATTCCAATTTAAAAATATATAAAAGTAGTGTAAAATTTCTGTACATGCTTTAACCAGTTCACCCATGATTTAAATTTTGCCTTATTTAATTTAAAATTTATCATATATTCATGTTTTTATGAAGATTTAAAAAGTAAAGATACTTTTACTTTCAATATTTAAATTTATATTTCCCCCAAACAAAGACATTTTCTTACAGAACCATATTAGAATTATCTAAATCAGGAAATTTAACATTGATCCAATAATTGTATCTAATCCATAGTCCATAATCATACTTCACCCTTATGGTAACTGCAGATTCGGATCTTAAATAGTTTCTAGACAAGATTTTCTTGAAGATATAGTTCAGTATATATAAAATGAATTGCAAAACTTATCCTTAAACACTACAGCTTCTCCACCAAGGAAATGTAGCTGCTCCTGAGTATAAACTGAAGTAATGTTTATATTACAAGGCCAGGCTGTATTTATAGACATCAGATAAAACTGCTGTACCTTGCTTAGTTCCTTCAAAATCTTGGATGTCTCCTGCCCTCTGTTAGTACACATACAAGGGAGTATTTACACTAATTCCTTCACCATTCTTCTTGACCAGTAGCAGAGTCAAACTCAGTAAATATTTATTGGTAAAATTTAAAAAAATTAATAAAATTAAAAGCCATAGTTTCCACTACCATTAATGTCCCCTCTCCTATCATTCTGTTGATTATCTGATTATTTGTGAATAATTCACTCATAAATAGTTGTTGAGATTCTATCCTTGTGAAACTATGAACCGAGGCTAAGAATGTAAAGTAAACAACAGAGATAAATACTTATATCCCTCTGGATTTCATTACAGTGAAGGATAAGTTGTGTATAAGTAATTCTTTTTTTCACTTGGCCCTATTTGAATACTGGCATGTGCATATCAAAAATTTTGCATCTCATGCTATTTTATGAATCTCTAATTAATTTGTTTTTCTTTGGTGAGGGGGGAGATGCTGCTTGTTGGTTACAAGTTCAAGGTTTAGGGCCAAGTTGTCTGAGTTTGAGTACTCTGTCCTTGCTATCTGTATTAATATTAGAGTGAACAAGTCTTTTTAATGTTGTAAGTTTCCTTGGAATAGTGGTAAGGGCACCTACATTATAGGGTTAAAGGAGATGATGCTTGTAACACACTCAACAGACTGTCAGGTGCAGGGTGAACATTTATAGCCATTGGCTGTTAGGATTAACTACAATGTATTAATTTTGAATCCAGTAATTTTCACTTTTACATTTTTTCTCTAGCTATAACAATCAATATGCTGCTAAAGTTATAGAAAATTACCAGCAAATTCCTGATTAGTAAATAATTGATTTGAAAGCAATATAAAACTGTGGGGGAAAAAAGCTTATCCACAAATGATATTGCCAAATACTTACACAGGACACAATTTATCCCTTTTCACTGCTGTAAGGGAAAAAGCTAATTTTACTTTTTGAACATCTATTTTAATATTCTCTTTTTTCCACTCTGAGGTAGCATGTCTCTGTTTCAAAATTATTATATAATATTATTTATGCCAACATGTAGCAAAAAATAAATATATACATTTTCCATAGCTATTAAAAAATACATTTATGTGTAAGACACAAGAATCTGGATAGTGTTTGGTAGCAAGTCTCTTAAGTTTAGAAAGACTTTGACTTTGATGAATGGAAGCTCAAGTTTGAATCCTGAAAAGCCAAATTAATAATATCAATATCCATAAAATAGAAATGGTAATAACCTATGTTGTAAGTTGTCGTGATGCTCAGTGAGATACTGTGTATGAGATCCAGTTAGTGATAATGAAATATGCTGACTAGATGATTGTTAACTTTTAATCTGACATGTTCTAAGGGGCAGGATTCAGACTTTTGGAACTCTTTTATGTGGAAGGACAATAGAATAAAGACAACAGTTAACTATATTTAACTTTATTATGGTATGCTATTGGGTATGCTATAAGCATGGATAGTGTAGAACAGGATTCTTGTTGCTTTGAACATTAGTTTTAGGTTCCATTAACACCTTTCTTTGTAGTTAAAAGGAAGGCCAGAGTGTACCAGTGGAAAAGTTGCAGTGCACACAGCAAACCTTTAGTGGGAGAGCACCTGCCTTCCCAGATTAATTTTCAGGCATGAGATTATGTGATTGTATGGGCTGGCAAGTCAAAAATTGGTAGGACAGACAGAAAGTTAACAGCTCAAGCAGAGGGTGATGTTGTAGCTTTGAGATTAATTCATTTTTCTATGATAATTCTTAGTTTTTGTTAGTAAGGCCTTGAATTTATTGGCTGAGACTCACACACATTATTGAAAATAATCACCTTTACTTAAAGTCAACTGACTGTAGATGTTAATTACATCTGCAAAATGCTATCAGAGCAACACAGAGATTAGTGTTTGATCAAATACCCGAGTACAATAGCCTAGGTCACACTTAGTAAGTGTGACAATGTGTGTGTGTGTGTGTGTGTGTGTGTGTGTGTTCATACCACAGGTTTCTGCCTTTTCACTTATAGTGCACTGTGATCTTATAGAACCTCAAATGTGTATGGTATTTAGAAAAATTATACCTTTGGTGCCTTCACTTCCCTCTTATTTCCTATCTTGATGCTGCTTTCTGGTAATACCTGGATGTGCCAAACACCACCACCCCCAACAGTATGGCTACAGTCCCAGCATCCCTGAGCAAAGAACACTAAACTTTCAATCATGCTTATTTTCATAGAAATGTAGGAAGAAAAAGGTTGCATTTTTTCCCCTCACAGATATACTCTTTGGAGTATTTTCTTTAAATGAACATTTTTTATTTCAGAATAGTTTTAGAGTAGTGTAGTATGTTTAATTTGAATAAATATTTTCCTTCCCTTATTCTTACTACTTGATGTTAGAGTAAATCTGGCTTTAAATTTCTATGAAATAATGTGTAAGACAAACTTTCAAAGAGAACAATTAATTATACCTGATTTCTTGAGGAATTAAGGAAATTCTGCATGATATTAAGTCAAAGGGATACATCCACAAAAAAAAAGAAATAAGAAAAGAAAAAAAAAAGAAAAGAAAAAGGTAAATTCATTTATACCCTATAATTTCAGCTAGCTAGATGATTTGTATGCACTTTCAGAATACAAAAGTTAGCACACCACATTGCTATTACAGCAATGACCTAAAACACTTCGGTTCTCTCCTAATCATTCTGTAGATAGGTGATGAATATATCCCATTCAACTTTCTTATTCTTGGGTTGGGTGCTTTGGCATTGAACTTCAAGAACAACTATAGGTAATTAATTTCCTATGTCAATGTGGTATTATTTTTTCTGTAGCTGAGTAAGTATAGCTCCTCTATTGATTTCTACTGTCTTCTATGTGTGAAATTTTATCACCTGAAGGAGTCAATAAATTCATCAAAGACATTGATTAAACCCTGTTTCTCTTTTGCTTTCCCCAGTTATAGCATCCTACAGAGAGCTGAATCAGAATTTGGAAAGTTCTTGTTTATTTAACCATACCAGTATTTTTCCTTTACCATAATCTATAGAAAATCAAACAACAATCTTGAAACACTTGAAAAGATAATTTTTTTTTTATTGGTTTCAGTAATTGCACATGATATGTGTGCTACAACATCCCAGCCAAGCACATTATTCAAAATATCTCAGCAAAACAAGAGGTATGAAAACCTTTAAGACTGAAGAAATAATAAAATGATCATTGAATCTTTGTTTCCCATGAATGAGGCACCTGACAGCTCCTTATGTATAACATTTTCATTCAGTTACCTAATGGATATTACCAAAGGATAAATTTGATAAGCTAATGAATATTCATTGCTCATAAATGTATGTGTATGCAAATGAACTTACAGAATTCATGTACTTTATATTATAATAGAATTACATATTATCTCAATCTAGAAAAACTGTTTAATAAATAGATATAGATAAACCATAATATAGACATGCTCCTTTGCCCTAATTTTTTTGTATTAACCTTCATATATGGACAAATGTGTCAATTATGCATACTCAACCTCACCCTTGCCTTTGTTTCTTAACTAGCTTTGTTTGTAAGCTTTCCTTTAACACAGAGCTAGAGCTTTCAATATTTTAAAAGATTGTTCTGGTAACCACAACATTCAGAAAAAAATTACTGATCTTGATGGTAGCACCATAAATAGAACTAAACTGAACTAAATACATTAAGAATTATACACTTTACTCATGATTTACCCATCCAGTCCGAGCAAGCTTGCAGATGTCCCTTCACAAGGGTGAAAGTGAGAATGGCCCACTGATGTAGGGGGAAGATGGTGCAGCTGATTCCCTACCTGGAATCTCTTCTGATACACAAGATGCAAATCTTGTATTGTCTAAAACTTTTTTTTTTTTAATTAAATCATAGCTGTGTACATTGATATGATCATGGGGCATCATACACTAGCTTCATAGACCGTTTGACACATTTTCATCACAATGGTTAACATAGCCTTCCTGGCATTTTCTTAGTTACTGTACCAAAACATTTACATTCCACATTTACTAAGTTTTGCATATACCCTTGTAAGATGCACCGCAGGTGTAATCCCACCAATACCCCTCCCTCCACCCACCTCTCCCATCCCTTCCCTCCCTTTCCCCTTCCGCCTATTCTTAGGTTGTAACTGGGTTATAGCTTTCATGAGAAAGCCCTAAATTAGATTCATAATAGGGCTGAGTAAATTGGGTACTTTTTCTTCCATTCTTGAGATACTTTACTAAGAAGAATATGTTCCAGCTCCATCCATGTAAACATGAAAGAGGTAAAGTCTCCATCTTTCTTTAAGGCTGCATAATATTCAGGGTGGTTTTAATTCACATTTCTCTGATGCTGAGGGATGAGGAGTGTTTTTCATGTGTTTCTTGGCCATTGATCTCTCTTCTTCAGGGAAGGTTCTGTTCATGTCCCAGTGATAGATGGGATTGTTTGTTCTTTTTTTGTTGATTAATTGAGTTCTCTGTAGATTATACTTATCAACCCTTTGTCAGATTCAAAATATGCAAATGTCTTTTTCTATTCTGAAGGTTGTCTATTTGCTCTAGTTGTTGTGTCTTTAGCTGTGCAGAAGCTTTTCAGCTTAATTAAGTTCTATTTGTTTATTTTTGTTGTTGTTGCAATTGCCACTGAAGTCTTCTTCATAAAGTCACACGTTCCCCCACGCTTTCTTCCAGGGTTTTTTTTTTTTTGTTTCATGTCTTAGATTTAAATATTTTAATCTTCAGTCAATTTTTTTTAAGTGGTAAAAGGTGCAGGTCCAGTTCCAGTCTTTTACAAGTGATTATTCAGTTCTCCCAATACTGTTTATTGAATAGGGATTCTTTTCTCAAGCGTATGCTTTTGGTTGGTTTATCAAAGATCGGATGGCTATAAGAGACTGGTTTTGTCTCTAAGTTTTCGATTCTGTTCCATATGTCTATGTTTCTATTTTTGTGTCAATACCATGCTATTTTGATCACTGTAGACTTGTAGTATAACCTGAAATCTGGTAGAGTTATGCCTCCAGTTTTATTTTTATTACTAAGAATTGCCTTGGCTATATGAGTTTTTTTCTGGTTCCATCAAAATGAAGAAATATTTTTTCCAGTACTTCAAAGTACGATGTTGGTATTTTAAAGGGGGATTATATTGAATCTGTAGATTGCTTTTGGTAGGATAGACATTTTAACAATGTTGATTCTTCCCAACCACAAGCATGGTGTATTCTTCCATTTGTTAGAGTCCCCTCTGCTAGTTCTTTCTTAGGGTTTTGTAATTCTCCTGGTAGAGGCCCTTCACCTCCTTTGTTAAGTATATGTCCAGGTGTTTCATTTTCTTTGAAGCTACTGTGAAGCGTATTGTGGCTTTGATTTGCTTCTCAACTTGACTCTTACTGGTGTATACAAAGGCTACTGGTTTGTGGACATTGATTTTATACCCTGAGGCATTAATGTATTTCTTGATTACTTCCAGGAGTCTTGTGGTCGAGTCCCTGGGGTTTTCTAAGTATAAAATTATATCATTGGCAAAGAGTGAGAGTTTGACTGCCTCTGCCCCCATTTGGATGCCCTCTATGGCCTTCTCTTGCCTGATTGCATTAGCTAGAATGTCCAACACTATGTTGAATAGTAGCAGCGATAGTGGACATCCTTGTCTGGTTCCAGTTCTAAGGGAAAAAGCTTTCAGTTTTACTCTATTCACTATGATATTAGCTGTGGGTTTGTTGTAGATGGCTTCAATCAGTTTAAGAAATGTGCCACCTATGCCTATATTCTTAACACGGTGCGTAATTGTGACCTAGAATAACACTTGGGGAGAAGGCACTTGGCAGAAGTGTCAGCCAAAAACAAGAGCAATGGCCTCATTCAGGAGTGGTGGGAACGGCTCATTCTAATGAGGAGAGGGAAGAAGTCAGGACTGTATCTTCTGGGCCAGATTTGGCAGCTGATTGATTCTAGAATAGCTCGGCTCTGCAGAGACACACCTGTGAGCCCTTGGGTTCTGATTTCTCACCTGTGACGTGGGGACATCCTGGCTGGGTGAGGCTGCATGCTGCCTGCCACAAATGTTGGGGCTTCCTCCCCAAATATTCTCAAACTCCATGGAGGCAGAAGAGGGAGGGAGGAAAGGGATGGGAGTGGGATGAGACCGAGGGTGGCAGAGGATTTGGGCAGGTGGAGGCTCACTGTCATCTTCAAGAGAAGGGGCATCAGGAACCCTGGCTCCGTCAAATGCTGGGAGAGTAAGGCCTACAACATTCTTAACTTCTATCTAGAACCTATCAAGCCATCATTTTGGCTTGGCCAACATGGCCCCACATTTCTGTCCTCCTCGGGCAGTGAATGTTAGCAGTTGGGCGTCAGTTCCGCAGGTGGGTGGGGTGGAGAGGAGAAACATCAGGAGGAGGAAGGGGCTCAGTGATGCTGACGAGCCTGCATGACACCCTGCCCTACCCCTGTGCACTTGCTTTGGGAAGGGGCTCAAAAATTTGGGTTGTGGGGTTGGGATTGAAAATGTCTGTGATCTAGAGGCAGGCAGCGAATGAGTCTGGGTAAGGGTTCCTGCCCCCCTCCTGTGTTCACCACTCTTTCCTGGCAGCGTCGGAGCCAGTTCTTGAAAAGCCAGAAGCCACCTGACTCTCCCAGTGGGCTGTGTGCTGCCTTCCGGAAACCCTAACTCATGTGCCTCCTCCGCCAGTTCTCGTCCGTGAGTGAGCCGTACTTACAGCTTTCTGGAACTTTCTTATCTAGTTATCAGTGCCTTCCATGAGCCCCGTGGGAGATTGGGGGGTGGGGGGGCAGTAGGAGAGAGGCAGCAGGCCTCTGGAGCCGCAGCTCAGAACTGAGCCCAGAGCGTCCTCGTGCTCACTCTTTCACTGAGGACTTGCGCCATGCCTGGGAGGGTGGGCGTCACTCTCTCCCTTTCACATATGGGCAAACTGAGGCCCAGAGAGGCTAAGTGGCTTTCCCCAAATGTCTTGGGTATACGGGGTAGTGGGTGAGACACCAGGTCCACAGGACCACAAGCTGATTCTGGAGTCTGCTGCTCCCGCAGGGCATGCAGGACCTCCCTGGCTGGGCCCACAAGGCTGGTGCTGAGAGAGGTGTTAACATGGTGCCCCGGTGCCTCCGCCATCCCTTTCTCCTTCTCGCCACTGTCTTTGTGCTCAAATGCAGTTCCTGTTGGCCCCCACTTTGGGAATTCCTTGGCCTCAAACCCTGGAAGAGCCCCGAATTGGGCCACCCCCAAAATAACAAGAGGAAATGAGGTCTCCAGGAGTCCAGAAGAGAAGACAGATCATCAGGGCCAGAGGAAGGCTCATGCCCTTTGAATTCAAGGAACGCAGCCATCAGACCTACAACAGCAGGGTGGAATAGTGGGCTTTGAGGGGGGGGGGGGATACACGCGTGCGCACACACCCTTTCCCTATCGCATATGTATGGGAGATACAGGAAGACCAAAAGGAGGGCAGGGAAGAGCCAAGAAACCAGGGTCAGTCTGAATCAGGGTGGTAGACTGAGTCACAGATTTTTCCTGAACTGTGTTGAGCCCACTGATGGTAATTAGGAGCATGATGTGACATCAGAAGTGGCAGGGATGGTCATTGAAAATGACCCAGCAGTACAAGGTCATGCAGTGTCAGGCTAGCCACTCAGCCATGAGTGGACCGAAGGCTGCAGTGCCCCGTAGGATGACAGCGATGGTCACCCTGTCAGCCCTGAGCCATCAAGAGATGCTTACATTGTGACAGTTACTCACACTTTGTGAGCTGTAAATGCATTCCTGTTAGAACAAACACCTGGTTGGTTCTTAAAGGGTTAAGCTTCAGTTATCTGGAATGGGGAGGCCAAGCCCCCCCCCCAGACGCATCTGAGGACCACCCCTACCTATCCAGCAGCACTTCTGTCTACTGTCCCACCCCCACCGATGGCCTTTGTTTGGTGTCTTTCTTTAATGTTCTCTTTCTTTTTACACACACTCGGAAAGGTCCCAGCTTCAGCCAGGCGCGCCGAGCAGGCTTGTAGTAGCAGGACTGATTGATGCCAGGAGGCTCCTTGTGGCTGCCAGAGCCGCAGTCCTGGGTGGGGGTGGCTGCGGGCTCTGCAGCAGCAGCTGTGTCCACCTCTGCCCGCCTCTGCCACTGTCCGTCAGAGCTCCAGACAGCTCCTCACCCTGCAGACCCTCAGCCCAGGGCTCAGGAGAGGCCAGTTCCCCACTTGGGCAGGGCTTGCCCAGAACAGCCTCTGCAGGGTAAGTGAGGGATGTGGGTGCTATGGACCAGAATGCCCCAGAATGCCTAGAAAAACCGAGCTGCTAAAGCTGTTGATGGGCTACTGTTGCTGAGATTGGAGGAAACAGGATCTCAAGAGCCTGTTCCTGGTGATTCTATGAAGCAGTGGTGGGACTTGGCTTTGTCCAAACTTGAGGTGGCCCAGAATTCTGGGGAAGGAAGTTTGCTGTTGGCCCACACCCAAGGCAAGGAGGTTACAGGACTTCCCGAAGGACCTTAGCTTTTTCCCTCATTCTTTGCCAGATGTTCACTGAGGGCTTTGTACATGCCAGCTCCCTGCTAGGCACTGGGGATTCAGGAGATGGAGCCTCTGCTCAGTAGTGCTCCTGGTCTTGCCAGGAGGATGGTGGCTTAAATAACTACTGCCCAGAGGAGGAAGAGGACAACAGGGTTTCAGGGTGCTAGAGAAGATTTACAGAGGAAGGGCTATTGTAGTTGGGTCTTGAAGGATGAATAAGAGTTCTTCAGAGAACAAAGGGCAGCCAAGATGTTTAGAGTGACTGCAAAGAGATCTTGTTGTGCAAAATGTGACTGTGTATAGTGACACACTTGGCAGGCCTGACAGAGACTGTGGAAAGCCAGGAGAGAAAACTGACAAGACCACATCACAAAAGGCCTCCAGGGCCAGATGTGGAAGTTTGGACTTGGTCCTACAGGCTGGTGAGAGGCATTGAAGATTTTAAAACAAGGACATGATGTGGTCAGTTTGGGATCTTCAAAAACCGCAGTGTGGATAAGGTGAGGAGGGGGACAGGGACTCCCCTTACTCTGAGGAGAAAGTTGTGCCTTCAAATTCATGGAGGCTCATACCTTAGATGAAGGCAGGGCAGTCAGGCCAGAAAGGGTGGGGGACATCTCTGCACTCTTCCGAGTTTGTAAGACAAGGGTCAAAGACCTTCCGGGTTTGGAGAAATGGAAACAAAGTGAGAGAGAAGTTGTTTCTATGGTGGGAGTGCCCCAGGCTGGAGGGCCAGGAGTGCCCAGCTCTGTGGAGGACTCCAGGGTCAAGGTCAGCTGAACAATTAACTCCCCTTCCAGGTTCCTGCACCCTTTCAGGCTCTGTGCTGGGCTCTCCACTGTTTAGGCTTGTTCAATCCTCACATGAGGGGATCAGAGTGGGGAAGCCCCTGGCCAGTGTCACACAGCCAGTATGTGTTCACACCAGGCTCCTGCCCAGGCCTGGCAGACTTGGGTGCAGGGCCCCTCCTCTCGCCTCGCCCGCTGTCAAGCAGCATTGCATCTTGTCTCTGGGAGAAGTTGAGAAAGACAGAACATTGAAAACAGTATGAGATTCATACCTGAGTTACCAAATTAAGTATTTTTTAAGACAAAAACTGATGGGAACAGCAGAGAGGTGTATGTGTGTGTGTGTAGACGCCTTCCTTACACTTATACTTATCAAGTGCCTACTGTGTGCCAGCCCCTGGGATATAGCAGTGGCCGAGGCAGACCCAGCACAGGCTGGCGGGGAGGTGTTGGGTGGGGATGTGGGGAAAGGTCTCAACACGTGAGCAGGTCTGTACAAACACACACACACACACACACACACACACACGTGTGCCTGTGCATTAATGTTCCGAACTGATGTTGTCACACTCAGGCTAGATGTGTTTGTGTGGCACAGACACACACAGGCACACAGCCCCAAGGGCTCACACACGTGCATGTGTGCCCTCCCCCGGGCACACATATTCACTCACAAGATTCGATGACTTCCAGCTGAGGGGCCTTGGCTCTGCCTCCTCCTAGCCTGGCCTTGGCAGTGACTTGTCAGGTGAGAAAGAAGGACTTTGAGCCTCACAGAAGGGCAAGGAGACTACTGCTTTGGGCTTGGGGCTTGGGGCTTGGGGCGGGTTTGCGGGTGAACAGGCCAGCTCTGGACCCTCCACCCTGGCTCCAGTCTCAGTCTCTCCATCTGTAAAAGGGGGATGATAATAGCAGCCCCCATGGGGTTCTGCTGAGCAATAAAGGAGAGCACATGGAACACGTATGACCTGGGGCCAGGCACGTGGGCCGGTCCTGCTGACGCTGCTGCCTTATCACTGTTAGCATCTGCCCATCCACCCACCAGTGACTTCCTGAGGGCCTGTCCTGTGAGGGAGTAAGTGCGTTGTGCCCTAGAGGTAAGGCATGGGCTCATATTCTAGGGGGAGAGATGGAAGTCTTAATAAATAAGGCTGCTTTTGTGTAGTAGATGCTTGGAAGGAGCTCTGTACTGAGTAGAGTCAGGGCATAGAAGGCTGTGGTACGTTCTAGCAAGATGCAGCCAGAGCACTGGAGTGGAGTCTTGGGTGAAAAGGACATTCCAGGAGGAGGCATCGGCAGGGCATAAACCTCAGGACAAGAACAATCGAGTGCACTAGACAAGGGGGAGCAGGATCTAATGTCCACAGAGCCCATGCACATGAGCTATGTGAGGAAAGCAGCCTGAGAGTGAGGCAATATGGAGTGGTGGAGACTGTGGCCAACTGGAAAATGCTTGATGGCTCTAAAGGGAAGTAGAACTCAGCTCTGTGCAAGTGTTGCTGTGAAGGAAGGCTGGTCTCGTGTTGCCAGGTCTTCCAAGTTTTCAAGAGATAGCAGGAACCCAGGATTTCAGGTGACATCTCCTAGGTCAACACTGGGGAAACCAAGAAAACAGACCTGTGGGCTGCCCATGTGCAACCTCTGGGGTAGACCCTAACAGTGGGGAAGGTGGTTATTGTTGGCATGACAAGAGATAAAGCTATGGATCCTGGATGATATTCTATGTGGGCGGGCTGTGTCTGACAATTGGGGCAGGACCTGCCCAGTCAACGCTTGCTCCACAGATGAGTTGGGGAGTTTGGACTTCATCTGGAAGGTCAGGGGAGGTTTGGGGCAGAGCGGAGAAGTAATAGGAAGTAAGTTGTGTGATGGTCGCTCCATCTGGCCTGTGGGGGCTGGCTTGGTGATGGGAGCTGGGTAGTCAGAGAGTGGTCAACATGCTTAACAGGGCTCCAGGTAGGAGGTGATGGTGGCTCTGGCCATGACTGTGGGGTGGGAAGAAAGGAAGGACTCAAGGGGGGTCAAATCTATGCAGAGATGAACTTAGAGAGTACAGGAGCGGGGAGACCAGGGTGCCACTCACTAACCGACCTGGAGGGTGACTCAGTGGTGCTTCTCCCAAGGTGCAGAGAGGAGTGTGGGGCAGGGAGGGCTGTGATGATTCTTGCTTGGACCAAGTTAAGTATAGAAGCCCGTGGGACACCCAGTGGAAGACTGCCACCAAGCCAAACAGGCTGCTCTGCAGAGAGAGAGGGATAAGGATACAGAGTGACATCTCCACCTGGACTGGATGCCTCCCTCCCTCCAGGGGCCCCTAAGATCTTTCCTCTTCAGCTTGCTCTGTGGTCTGCGAGCTAAGTTTATCTCTTGAGTTAGAATTTAAGTTTTTTTCCCCTAGAAAGGCTGAAGGGGAGGAAGGTGGGATTGAATCTTAACACCAGAACAAAGACCTATGAACACCTCAGCTCCGATTGATTCTTCCCGACCCTACATGTGACTTGAGCAGCTGAAGGAGGGCAGGGAACAAACGCACATGGGTTACCCAGGCCCCATAGCGGCCACATCAATAAAATCTCCTTCCCAGGAGCCAGTCTCTGAGTTCTGTTATCCTGAACGCACGAGAGGTTTCTCCCTGCACTTGAGAAACGGGTTTGCGAGGCAGATTGATGGTTTAACAAGCCCACTTAAGAGAGCAGGCTTTTAGCAGCAGCATTTGCATTCTAACAATGAGTGTACAAATTATAAATGACTCCTTATCTATTTTTAAAGCGGTTTTAAGACTCCTCGTCTTCCATAAAAATGTCACTGAACGTACCAAGGACATTCACAGCAATACTTCAATCCTTTTGAAAAGAAACAGTTCTATTAGAGAACTAACATGAACTGAGCAGCTGCGAAACACACCAGGCACCGCGCTAGGCCTTTTAGAGGTCCTTTTAGAGGTCCCGACTTGTTTAAGCCAAGTTGTTACCATTTTTCTAGGGAGGAAAGGAAGCCAGACGCTGGGAAGGGGAGATGCTGGTGCAGGCTCGCTCCACTCAGAGGGGCTGAGTCACCCTGGCTGACCACGAGGTCTGCCTTCTTTCTAACATGCCTCACAGTGGTTTGTCACTAATCAAGGTTTCTGCTGTTGACCAGTGTGAGGATGGCCCAAAACAGAGTTTCACACGGTCTAGAGAGCAGACGGGACGCAGGGAAAGGAGGGAGATGAGAAGTCCAGGAAAGGAGGAGGCCCGGTTCCGAGAGAAGAGACTCGAACAGCCACACAAGTGGAGGAGGAGCAGGGAGGTACCTAACGTGGTTGGGTTCGAATCCCAGCTTGGCCGCCAGCTCAGCTCAGGCAAGTCCTTTTGCCCGCCTGCCAAGGGTGGGTGGAGTTGTCCATCCACATTGGTTTTTCCCCAACTTCAGTCATTTGCTTTCCACCAAGTCTGTAAACCACCTTCACTACCGCCCAGTTATTCTTGTTTCATCAGTTCACCATTGATACTTAATGTTATTTTAAAAAGAAACTTTATTATGCAATTTAAATGGAATCTAATATTGCTCTTCAAACATAGGGGCTGACCATCAGGATACATATATTAAATTCTACTGACTGCTGTGGCCTGAGTCTCTCTGGCTCTCTCAGAAGGGAGAGAGTCAGCACGTCAGGGTATGTGAAAGGTACCTTAGCCCTGAGCTGAGTCTTTCCTCCTAACATAACGTGCAGGAATAAAAAGGAATGTCCCCCGCTGTGGGGCAGCACTGTGTGGCACTTCCTAAAGTCCCTTCTCTGCGCCCTGTGTTCTGGGGCATGCTCTGCAGAAAGCCAGACATCATCCTGTGACCCTTCCAGGACTGACCATCTGGGGAAATACACGGGTGTGAGGACCCCACAGTGGACAAGAAAAGGGGATGAAGAGTGGGCAGGATTCCAGAACAAAACCCCACATTCTGTGACCACAGGAGTGAGGATTTTTTGGTGCTTTTTCCATTTGGATGAGGGTGAGAAGGGGGCTCAGGGAGTGCTTTGAGTTAGCACCCTCTCAGCCTCAGCTTCTTCCTCTGGCTACTAAGGCAGGACACCCTCAATGCCCCCTCAACACATGGCCTTGAGTTTGCTCTGGGTCACCTTCAGGATGGGGCAGCCCAGCATCCCTTCAATCCCATATTAATGAATTATGTGCCTGAGAGCAGGCTTAGATGGGGGAAATAAAGAAAACTGAGCAAGCTTCCCTTTGTCCCTGGAAGGATAGAGAGGAGGGATACGGCTGGAAGGAACTCGGGGTGTGGCTTCTAATGGCATCAGAGCCTCCCTCGACTCATCAGCCTCTGCTGGGTTCTGCCCAAGTGCTGGGGTGTGGCCCCTCTGCAGCCCTCCCTGCCAAGGCGCACGGGCTGTGTGGGTGTATGTGTGCCCACAGGCCCCGCTGTCCCTGCCTGCCAGGGTCTTCCCTGAGGGGCTGGTCAGCTACTGACCTGAATGAGAATCTGGTAAGGGGGCGTGCAGGTTTATTGCAAATGAACAAGAGCAGACAGAAAATGTTAGATTAAATGGACCTCAGAGACCTCTGATTCATTGCTACTCTACAACCAGGGGTGCACAGGAAGAGGAAACCAAAGCCCAGAGAGGGGAAGGTTTCACGGCCAGGCTGGGGCAGACCAGGCGGGGTCCCAGACTTCCCGACTGGGGCCAGGCCCTCCCTCCCTGTGTCACCCTTGGCTTCCAGGGCTAATGCTTAATATTCCACCCCTGGAGCCTGTCCCAGGGACCAGCCAGTGGGAATACCCATTTCTGTGGGCCTGGGGCTCAGGTATAACCCAGCTTGACTTGTGTGTGCCAATTCTGAGAGTTCCCAGAGTGTCCTGGCTCACATTGGGCTCCAACCATGGCCTCTGGGGACACCTCCTTCTGTTCTGCTAGAGGTTGTGGCCACTTCCCTGCCCTTTGCCACACTTGGCTCACACTGTCCTCCGTGAGATCTTCTGCCTGAGAGCTCTCACCTGGGTGGGCCCATGAGGCCAGGCTGGTGCACACCAGGCTCGCAGCACCCACGAGGGGACTCCTGGGGAACCCTGTGTGCACTGGGTTTGCAGGCTGGGCGCGTGTCCGTGGCTTGGAACCTGGGAGCATTGCCCGCATGCAGGGCAGGGGATCCTCAGCTTCTGGGTGATGAGTCTTTCCTGGGGACCTCTCAGTCTTGCCCTGCCCCACACACTCCATCTGGGACTCCACATGACATCCATCTGTTTCCTATGGTCACCCTTCATTCTGGCTCATCCTCCCACACCCCCTCCTGCCCTCACTCTGCCCTCTGCAGGGAGGGAGCAGGCTGGTTTTCTGGAAAGCAGGGCAGGTACGATGCCCAGGTGCCACTAGGACCCTTGCCTGCGGTGGCCCCCTGTCCAAGCCAGAGTCTGCATTGCTGGGCCCAGGCAGGGAGAGGCCCCCAGGTCCTGCTGTTTGGGAACCAAAGTACCAAGCCTATCTGGAGTTTGAAACCAGAGGCTTGTGAGTAAATCCGCAGCCGACGCCTGTAAGGGGAGCCAGTTCCCACCATGAAAGGGCCTTTTGTTCTCTCCCATGGTTCCTGGGTGAACTGTGATTCCATTTTAATTAAATATGCAGTGGCTGAGGCTGAACAAGCTGCCCTCAGCCCCAGGAATAGGGGTGATGGGGGATGGGGACGACATGGGGTGACAGAAGTTCCATGTCTGGGCTTCAGCCAGCCAGAGCATGGTGAGCAGTAGGTGGGCACGGAGCTCGGAGAAGGTGACCAAGTGCCAGTCAGCCACTGGTTACTGTTCAGAGCAGAGGAATTTGCCCTGTAGGATGCCAGCTCTCCTCAGGCATCTGGTTAGCAGCACCTCTGGGGACACCCTGAGGAAATGAAACCCCAGGGCAAGAGAAAGATACTTTCTGATTTTACCCAGGCCCAGCAGGGGCTCAGGGCAGAGCTAAGAGGAAGCTGTACCTGGGGCCTGGGCCGCTGTGGACGTCTGCCATCCCCAGACCCTTGGCTCGTGGACACCGTCTCCTCTGCCTGCCGCAGCTGATTCCTTGCATAGAAATGACCCAGTGCTGAGCAGGGCTGTGCAGACAGATCTGAGTGGGGGGGCCTGTGGGAAAACCTTGCCCAAGTGACCCATCCCACCTTCCCCTTGGTTCCACCAAGGCTCAGAGGCCTCCTTCTCCGAGGGGCGCCCAGAATCCAGATGATACCCCTGCCACACCACACACTGTTACTCACCCCTGGAAAATGATCTCGTCAATTCCCTTGAATTCTTCTTTTTTTTTTTTTTTTTTTAAATTAAATCATAGCTGTGTACTATTCCCTTGAATTCTTGCTATCAGCTGCCTCTACCTTGTAGGACGTGAGCTCCTGGGCTGTGTCTGTTTTATTCCCTCAGCTCTGGCACAGATTACAGACTCAGTGATGGTTGAATGAACACACTTAGGTAAAACCTGGGGGCAAAGATGCCATCTGAAAATATGACCTAATTTCACTAGTAACAGAGTCCACTGAGAACCCTATGACACTGGAGCTACTCCAGACGGCAGAGGCTCCCTGCACCCCTGTCCGGCTCGGTGCCAATCACCAGGCTGGGTAGTATGGGGCCAGACACGAAGCCAGCGCCATACCTACCCTCAAGGACCTCTCAGTCCGGGGGATGGGGGGAGGACCAAGGAAATTACAGTTAAATGGAACAACAGTGTAAAACTGGGCAGCAGAGTGTAGACAGGGGAGGGGGCAGTGTCCTCATGCAGAGGACAGTCCAGGAGGATGAGCAAGGCTCTGCCTGGGGAAGAAGAGGCGGCAGCCAGAGGCCGAGTGCTCAGGAAAGTGAGGGCGCTTCTGGGAACCAACAGTGAGAAACACTGGAAGTGTGAGTCAAGCATAGGGGTGGGAAGGTGGAGGGCAGGTGAAGACAGGGCTCTGAGGGGCTTCCAACGCCACACCCAGGCTCCAGGCTTTGCCCTGAAGGCAGTGGGGGAGCTGTGGAAGGCTATCCAGCAAGGGCCAGGCGCTGTCAGAGCTGTGTTTCAGAAAGATTCCTCCAGCAGCAACCTAGAGTGTGGACTCAGGGCCTGCGGTCACCCCCCTGGGGAGATGGAATCCGATCCTGGGCACTGACTGGGTCCCTCTCTGAGGCTGATTGTTCAGGCAGGTCTCACAGAGGGCTGGAGTGGCAACACGGGGGCAGGGGGGATCACTTACCTGTTATGAGATATGCTTTTCCCTGAAGGAGATGAAAGTCTTATTACATTAGTGGCCGAGAGGGCAGGTACCACATCAGCACTCCCTGGGTCTGTTCCCCAGGCCTGGGACCACAGGTCATCACCCCTGTTTGGTTCGTTCTAGAACTATGAAGCCGCCCTGGAAATGCCATCCTTTTAGTTAAATGCATGTTGTGCAATCAACAAACATTTGTTTCGTGGGGACTCAGGTTACTGTTTGTTTGCTTGCTTGTTTATTTTAATCTATTCAACCAGATAGTCTCCTAGAGCTTGGGCAGGTGAGGGGAGCTGGATGGACAGAAGCTTAGAGGTTAGAATAGGTCAGACATAAGAGGAGGAGGCTGTTAAGGATCTATTTTAAATCCCTATGAGCTTCAGGGTGGGGTTCTCTTTTTCTCAGATGGCTTAACATTTGAGAAATGTAGAAACAATTGCTTCATTGTATTCACCCCAAATTTTTGCCACCTAAGAACAGAAAGTTTGTGACACGAGGGTAAACATTTGATATGTGTCATCTCTGTACTACAACAACCCATGAAAGTAAATACTGCCATTACCTCCAAGTCCTCCATGGTAGGTGAGGTTAAACCACTTGCTCAAGGTCACACAGTTTTGAAGCAGAGTAACTGGGATTTGAACCTATAAATCCTACTTTTAACCCCTGCAGTAGTACCAACCATATCCTTCACAAATATGCAGCTAGCTGAGCTCGCCCCAAATTATGCTTAATACACTTCTTTGTGAAGCCTTTCTGGATTACCTCTCAGAGGAGCTTGTCCCTCCCCTGAACTCCAGTGTCTCCTTGGATCCAGGGTGGGGGTCCTTTTGCCTGGTTGTCTTATCACATACCTTCCCCCTGATAACTGCCTTTGAACAGAAAGTGTGATGTCAGTGTCACCCCCTCCATGGCCCAGCCTGGAGCCTCCCCCAATTATGTGATATTCACCATGTGCAAGTCCTTTTCCCATTGAATCCTTGCCATACCCTTCCAAGGGCGGGTGGCTTGTGGGCCATTTAATGAAGGATTTGACTGAGGCTCAGACACTTCAGGATGTTGGCAATGATGAAAATCACAGCAGCTAAAACCCTACTTATGTGTGGTAGATACTGCTATTACTGTTCTCCTTTAGCCTACAGGGAAACTGAGGCCCTGAGCTCTGCTGTAACTTTTCCAAGGTCACAACTAGCAAGAGGCAGAAACAAGATTCAAATACAGGAAGTCTGGCCCGTAAACCCACACTCTGAACCATGTCACTTGGCTGGGTGGAGTTGGAGGGGGGACAGTTGGCAAATATCTGGGGACGGCTTAATTCCTTTCTTGGCCATCTAAGATCTCTCTGACTGCCCTGTCATGCCTGCATCCTGCTTGTGACAGGGGCTGGAAGGCCCTGAGATGTGTTGTGTATGTGTGTGTGTGTGTGTGTACACGCCTGTGCTGTGCCCTGTGTCCCAGTTTGCTGAGTATTCTTTGTAGAGAGTGTTCCTGGGGGAAGCTGAGCTCATCAGAGCTCTCTGATTCCCTGCAGCCTCCCTTGTTTGGGGACGAAGGCTTTTTTGACTGTGTGTTTCTCCTGTCCCCGGGCTGCTGCTGGCAGCCAGCTGTAGAGTTTTCATCTTAAGGGACAAAGAGAAGTGGCCCTTCAGAATAATTTGAGCCCCTCTTCAGAAAACCCTGCTTCTCTTCTGAAATTAAGCCAGAGAGGAGCAGCAGCCAAGGAATTCACAATCCTGTCTGGGACTCTTTGTTTTCCTCTTTGAAGAAATATGAGCTCTTTTGATTGCTACTAAAGTGACTCTTAACCATTCTAAAGTGACAGCCTCTCCCTCTACAACTGTGATGTGGGGCATGCTGCTAAAAATGTCTTAAGAACTTTGTTTTCAAAGCCTTGGAATCTCCCTTGAGGTAATCAGAGTCACACTGGAGACATGTAAAGTCTAAACCTGTGGTCACTACATGAGAGAGAGGACGACTGTTACTGTAACGGGCATTTGTTGGCTGTCTGCATTGCGCATGATGCTGGAGGTACCATGATGTTCAGACCTGCGGGATCCCTACCCTCACAGCACTTAGGTTCTAAACAGGAGAAAAAGAAAATTCACTGTTCAATCAAAGCCGTTGTTTGAGATCATGATGAGTGCCAGGGAAGATTGGAGCAAGGCGATGTGGTCAAATGACAAGAGGATACTTAGCTGGGATGGTCAAAAATGGACATTTGAGCTGAGAGGCATGCGGCTATGCAAAGATCTGAGAGGAGAGAATTCGAGGCAGAGGGCACAGTTAGTGCAAAAGTGCCAGAGTGGGAATAAGCTTAGTGGGTTCAAGGAGCAGCGAGGAGGTTGGTGTGGCCGAAGGCGACACAGCAGGGGACGAGGTCAGTTTGCTCGGCATAGGCCGGTTCACATGGAGCCCTGCAGGCTACGGGAGGAGTTTGGATTTTATCCTGTTAAGCAGCCTGGATTTAGGTTGATTAACAAATGATGTTTAAATCCAAGAAAGGTGATAGAGTGTGATCGTATTTACTGTTTGGCACTCAAAACAAAACTTCCAAGCGTCTCTTAAGTGCAGTTTTGATGAATGTAATGGCCTTGATGGAAGGCAATGGGGTGTCTTCAAATGAGTTAGGCACCTTGGTACAATGATCACCAAGGTTTAAGCTCCAGCTCTGAGATTTCCTAGCTCTGTGACCTTGGGCAAGTTATCTACTATTTTTGAGCCCCTGTCTCCTTGTCTGCACAGTGAGGTAACACGTGACTTACAGGGCTGTCGCGAAGATGGAAAGTGATGATGCCACAAGGCAACTCACCCAAACATACACCCCATTAATTCGGACCTTCGATGTCATCTAGGGGAGAAGATGCCCACTAGCAATCATTAAAAAAAGTCTTGAACTCCTGGAGTACTTAGCTAGAAGGGTATCTATCTAACTCTCTGCCTCATGCCCCAAGACCTTCTAGCACCTCTCCTTTCCCTAAAGGCTCCAGACACCTGATAGTTCCATGTAACTGAAGGCCATTTATACCAGAAGATGCCAGCCCTTCAATAGCTTCCAGGTCAGGCTAGGAGGGGGGGAAGGATCTGCCCAGGGCGAGCCTGTGAGAACCTAGAAATGCCCTCAGGTCAGCATCCTGGGACCAAGCAACACGTGGAGCTCTCCAGGGTCCTGATCAGCCTGGGGCTCATAGAGCCTTGCGGTCTCTTAGAATAGTTCTGCCTCGGATTGCACTGGTCTTAGGGCTGATTGTAGTTGCCACATCTGTGCTGAGTGTAAATATCTGAGGGGAAAAACTGCATTTGAGATCAGGGCATACCTGAATTAAAACTTTTGACCAGCTGGTAGCTGCAACCTGTTAAGCCTCCATTTCCTCATCTATAAAATGGAGGATTTTTTTGTTTTGGCCTGTGTAGATGAATGAGCTAAAACATTGAAAGAACCTTGTATGAAGCCAGACAAATATAAATGCTAATTAAATAGATGTGTCTCTGACTAGGCAGTGAATTCTCAGAGCTAGCCTATTCTAGGCCAGAGTATTAATAATGAGAGCATGGACTCTGGGGCCTCAGACCTAGTTCAGATTCCAGCTGTTTCCTCTTGGCTGTGTGACCTCTAAGCACCCTAAGTCTCAGTTTCCTTATCTAAAAATGGAGCTCATGCTGGGCTTGTATCTAGAATCTAGTGAGTACATGCTGGGGTCTCGTAGCTAGAATCTAGTGAGTACATGCCGGGGTCTCGTAGCTAGAATCCAGTGAGTACATGCCGGGGTCTCGTAGCTAGAATCCAGTGAGTACATGCCAGGGTCTCGTAGCTAGAATCCAGTGAGTACATGCCGGGGTCTCGTAGCTAGAATCCAGTGAGTACATGCCGGGGTCTCGTAGCTAGAATCCAGTGAGTACATATTGGGGTCTCGTAGCTAGAATCCAGTGAGTACCCTATACAGACATGAATTTGGATTAAAGACTTAGGTGACCTTCCTTTCTTTTTCTTTTAAAAATAGAATTATATTTGAAATCCATCTCTAATCTAATAGCAGGTTTATGATGCTTCCCTGATGAGCCCCATTAAAGGGGAGGGATAAATGAAACAGGTAGTCCTGTTCCAGGCTGGCAGTGGGAAATAAAATGAAAACTGACTGGTGTTTGGGTTGAACAGGGAAAACCACCATCCCCAGGTGGAGTTTGAGACATATCGGCCAGTAGTGTTTCACCATTATGAACCCCTCCTCTCAAAAAGGATCTGTTCTCAGAAGGAACAAAGCCCAGGAGAAAGACTATCTGTGAAGTCTGTTACTCGAGTTTCCAGTCATAGGGGAAGAAGAATGAGGCATAGGCCTTTGGATGCCTTGCCCATAGCTAGGGTCCACAGTCTCTCGGGGGCAGAGGAGAAAGAGCATGGGCGGGGAGTCTCCCAGCTTGACTTCCAGTGCCTGCTGCACATGAGACCAAATGACTTTATGTTCAACCTTTAATTATAGAGAATTTCAAACATAGTGGAAAAAGTCTTATCTCGCCTCTCCCCACTCACTGTAATACTTCCTATTTTATGGTAAAGCAGGCTAGAGGCATTAAGCATTCAGCTCTGTGAGCTCCAGCTTCCCAATCTGCAAACAGGATGGTAGTGACACCAGAAGCTGAAGGAAGAGAAGCATCAGTTCCTGGTGGTGGTTGTTCTTGGTACCTGTGAGTTCCCTTTTCTTCCCAGATTCCCGCATGGTTGAGCCCTGGATCGATGCATGCTTGGGCCTCAGGTCTCCTTGTCAAGGTTTCCTGATCTGCCTCCTGCTCACATTTGACCTCTGCATGCAGCTTCACCCTCTAGAATTCGACCCCCCTTAATCTAATTTCCCCTCCGCTTTGGGTATCTGGTCCCAGTCCCTCTGGTCTGCCTTGATCCATGGCTGATAAAGATATCAAGAAACTGAAAGTCGGGGAACGTGGATTTCACCCCTGCAGGCATCGGCTCCCTTCTCTGGAACAGTGCCAACTTAGTGTTACAAAGAGCTTCACAAAACTCAAACGATCCAGACTATTAACAATGCTTGATCGTCTGCTATTCATCCCTTTTGGAGTGAGCATTGCAGGAGAGGATTATAGCAGGCACAGAGGGCCATAGGAGAAGCCCAGGACCAAGGGTGGGCGTGTTTCAAGACAGGAGAGCCCCCGGCATGCTTGGAAGCTTGTGGGAGCGATCCAGGATTGAGGATCAAGAGGTGGGATCTGGGGGGAGGGGAGCAGGGGCGCCACTGGCATGAACTCTGGCTGGAACCTCACTGCCAGTCCCAGAGGCCTTCAGGGTCAGCTGGTGTGTTTGATCTGACTGTGAAATCAGTGGAGCCAGTGAAGAGTTTTGGGCAGGGGGGTGACAGAATCATGCCTGCTATATGGAGGACAGATTGATGAGGGCAATGCCACTTGAGGAGACTCATTGCAGAGATCTGTGGAACATCCAAGTGAAGGGGCTATGCGTGCCCTCGGTGAATCCCCAGTGCTGGGCACATGTGGCGTGTTCGAGTAAATAATCATAGAAGGAGCAACTTCAGGGCTCTGGGGACATGCCCTGGGGAAGTTCATGCACCGGGAAATCCATGACAGGTCTTCCTCTCCAAAGGGTGAGTGGACATGGTGGGCCACGGCATTGTGGTTATTTCAGCTGCGGGAGAATGGGGGACTGGGCAGATAAAGCCCATGTAGATCAGGAGTTGTAAACTCACATGCCTGTCGGGAGCGCTGGGTTATGTAAATAAGGCAAGATAGGCAGACAGCACAGGTATTGGGAGACAGCTGCCCCATCTGAAGAGCTGAGTCTCTGTCAGCCCCAGCTCACTTCTCCCTGCCCAGTGTGCCTGAAATTTTTAAGAGGACCCTGAAGTTTACATTTTTTTTTTTATATGAAGTCATCTAATCTTCAAACCAGAACTATCCAATAGGAATATAATTCAAGCCACATGCATAGTTTTACATTTCCCAGCAACCACATTTTAAAAAAGTGAAAGGGGGCAGCACCTGTGGCTCAAAGGAGTAGGGCGCCAGCCCCATATACCGGAGGTGGTGGGTTCAAACCCAGCCCTGGCCAAAAACTGCAAAAAAAAAAAAAAAGTGAAATGAAACAGGTGAAATTGATTTTAATGATAGGGTTTACTTAGTCCAATATGTCCAAAATATTATTTCTACATGTAAACGCTATGAAAACAGAATGAGATTGCCTACATTCTCTTTTTTTCATACTAAGTCTTTGAAATCTGGTGTGTATTTTACCCTTAAAGACCATCTCAAGCACTTAGGGGCTATGTGTGGTTAACAGCTACCACCTTAGGCAGTACGGCTTTAAACACTGGCTGACGTTTTTTGAAGTATAGCAAGGGTCAAATAGTAGATGCCTGCAGGCTGCTGCTGGACATGGCCATGCAGCCTCTGGGCTCTGCAGGGGAGTCCTGCCCCGGCACCCACATTCTGACCTCCCACTCTCCTCCCCGTGCTGTTGTCTCCACCCGCACATGAGCAGATGCTTTTGAGCCTTTAGCAGGAACCCCTTCATGCCTGGTGTCACTGCTCCATAACTCATGAAGTGTGGGGACAGGGAAGGTAGGGAGCCCAGAAGCTGAGCCTTGTGTTTGTACACGTGGCCAGCTGGCCTTTGAAACATTTCCTGAGTCTTGAAGGCATGTGCATGGCACACATGCTTCAGGCTCTTCCCTAACGCTGGGGTTGTGAGCACCACTGCCCTCCTTCCTCTTCAGGGATTTCATTAGGGAGGAGGGGTGCCTCGGGGCTCTGAGCTGGGGAACCGACAGAAATCTGTTCCCGTGCCCTCCGTAGCTGCAGAGAGAAGTCCCACACCGATGACGTGGCAGAGCCAGTTCAGGAATAGCTCTGCCCTCTTCCCCGTGTTGGGTGGGAAGGGTGGGCGGCCGCACAGAGTCCAGCCCCAGGTAGCCCCAGGCAGCCCCAGGGGAGGAAGGATTGGCCCAGATTTAACTCTCAAGCCATCAGCAAGACTGAAGGACACTCTTCAAATTAAGATATAATTAAGAAATATGGTTTTTTTTAATTAAGATAATAATTTTCATACAGTAAAACTCACCTTTTTTTAGTGTAGAGTTCTCTGAGTTTTGAAAAATGCATACAGTTGTGTAACTACCACCCTCATCAAGGTACAAACCCCTTCTATGACCCCCCAAATTTCCCTCCTATCCCTTTGTGAGTGACCCTCCCCCAAGTCCCTGGTACCCACTGATCTATTTTTTGAATTACTTTGTTCATCAAATGGAATCATATCCAAAAAATCATACCATATAGATGTAATCTGTGAATCTGGCTTCTTTCTCTGAGCACAGAATGTCAGAGACTGTCCCCAGATCAGCAGTCCATTTACCCATCATCCATCCAGCACCAAACGGGAGATGTAAGGATTGTTTTCAAGTTGGGGTAATTATGAATAGAGCCTTTTTTTTAGACAGAGTCTGACTATGTTACCCTCAGTAGAGTGCTGTGACATCACAGCTCACAGCAACCTCCAACTCTTGGGCTTAAGTGATTCTCTTGCCTCAGCCTCCCAAGTAGCTGGGACTACACGTGCCCACCACAGTGTCCGGCTATTTTGATGTTGTAGTTGTTGTTGTAGATGTCACTGCTGCTTGTTAGGCCCGGCCTGGGTTCAAACCTGCCAGCCCTGGTGTATGTGGCTGGCACCCTAGCTGCTGAGCTACAGGAGCCAAGCGATAGAGACCCTGTTAAGGAACAGGGTTTTTCTTTGTTATCCAGAATGAGCTTCCCACATTATCCTCCCTAGTAACTGGAACTGTAAGCACCTTCCACCCTGCCAGGCTAATTATTTCTAAATTTTGTTGTGGGGATAGGGTCTCACTCTATTGTCCAGGCTGGTCTTGAATATTTTTTGTATGAATGTAAGTATTTATTTCTCCTGAGTAAATGCCTAGGAGTGGGATTGCTGGGTTGCATGACAAGTTTATGTTTAATTTTATGAGAAACTGCACCAACTTTTTGTTAGAGTGGGCTTTCCAATGTCATATTCCTACCCGCAGTTGGATGAGAACTCCAGTTGCTCTCAGCCTCCCCAGCACTTGCTATTGTTATCACTGTTTATTCTTTCTTCTTATTTTAGATATTCTCATAGGTGTTAAAAGTTCCACTAAGTTCCTCCTTAGCACTGAGCTAAATTTTGTAGGCACATTATCCCATCAAGTGCTGGGTTTATGATGCCATTTTGCAGGTTTGGAAAACTGAGACCCAGAGGAATCGCTGAGATCCCTCTGGGCCCAGGCCAGCCCATTGTTTGGAAACATAATCTAATCCAGTGGTTCTTAACCTTCCTAATGCCATGGCCCTACCCGCAGGTTGAGAACCGCTGAAATCCAAAACAGAGCCTTTAGCACTGTGCTGTCCTGAGGGGTTCTGCCCCACCACAGGGACAGCATTAATGTGCCCCCGCCCTGCAGAGACGGGGATTCAGCCCCGCTCCTCCCTTGCTCTACCTTGGCACACTTTTCAGCATGGTCATTTCTTCATGACCTGTCTCCTTTGGCCATCTGTCAGCCCCTGAGGGTCTGTGCCCAGTCATCTCCATATCTCCAGGCCTAGGAAAGACTCAACATAAGTTCACCAAATGAGCCGACTCGCTGAAAGGCTGCCTCCTGCTGCAGGTCCCTGAGGGATTCTCTCCTTCCCAGGATTCCAGCAGCCTCTGGGGCTGCTCCCCCTCATGCCCTAGAGAGGCACGAGCAATGGTGGGGCGTGCAGCTCTGCCAGCAGGGCCCCCAAAGGAAGCCCACCCCACCCCATCTCAGGCATCCTCTTGGCAGGAGGAGACTGAAGACTCAGAGCCAGACGCCTGACCCCTCCCCGGATGTGTGGGCCTCATTCCCGCCTTGCTGCCCAGCTCATGACCATAAGAGAAGTCAGGATCTGGGAAAGTTGGAACCATCTCCTGATTCCTCCTAATGCTGGCCATGACTTGGGAATACAGCTAGACTTGAAATGTAAAAGGGGAGGCTATTTCCAGTTGGGTCTATTTCTATAGATTCTTTCTTTCTTTCTTTCTTTCTTTCTTTCTTTCTTTCTTTCTTTCTTTCTTTCTTTCTTTCTTTCTTTCTTTCTCTATAGTGTTCTCTCTCTCTTCTTTGCCTTGCTGAACTTATTTATTCGTTCAGTTTTTTAGTGAATTCCTTACAGCTGTATACATAATTCTGTCGTCTATGAATAGAATTCATTTACATCTTCTGTTTCAATTCGGATGTCTTTTATTTCTTTTGCTTGACTAATTGCTCCGGTTAGACTCTCCAGTACAATGTTGAAATACAAGTGGCAAGGGTGGACGCCTTTGTGCCGTTCCTGATGTCACAGGACAAAGTTTTCGGTTTTTCTCCATGACTGGTGATAATAGCTGTGGTTTCTCATGGACACCTTCTGTAAGGTTGAGGACATTTTCTTCTATTCCTGGTTTGTTGAGTGTTTTTTCTTTAATCACAAAAGAATGGTGAATTTTGTCAAATTTTTTTAGCCATCTTTTGAAAGGGCTGTGTGTTTTTTGTCTTTGTTATTATTGTAAATTATATTGATTGATTTTTATATATTAAACCAACATGGCATTTCCAAGCTACCGTGTATCATTCTTTTTACATGTTGAATTTAGCTTGCTAGCATTTCTTGAGAATTTTTCGCCTGTATTTGTAAGAGAAATTGGTCCATGGTTTTATTATTTCTAGTTGTTTTTCTTCCTGAATTTCCAGTCATTTAACCTCTCTGAGCCTCACTTTCTTCATCTGTAAAAATGGGCATAAAAAGCATCTCTACTTCTTAAGACTGTGGTAGAGATTCAGTGAAACAGTGCCCATCACTCACTCAGTAGGGGGCTCCCAAAGGAAGCACTCAGTGGGCTGCTGGGTGGGAGGTCTGTGGCCTGAGAGCCTTTCCTCCAGAAATCCATGCTTTCCCACAAGATTCTGGTGGAGCGAATCTAGGTAAGGCCAGATCAGCGTTAGGCAGAGGAGGCTGTGTCTTATTCTGGAATTTGCCTGTGAAGCAAAGTCAGGAACACACCCTGAGCATCCAGCCGTGGAAATGCTAGTACAAACGTGGACCAGTTAACCATCAGAAAACATACTGTGTGATTGATCCTTTTTAAACATCTGTCTCTTCCCCTGAGCCAACAAGTCTCAGTAGGGTGACTTAAGTCCACTTTCTTCCCCTAGAGACATCTTTGGTCATCCTTACTAAGGAGGTGCTAGTGGCACCCAGGGACAGAGGCCAATGTGCAGGATGGCCTCCCATCCAGGGCCACCCAGCCCCAGGTGCCAGTCATGCCATGATTGAGAACCCTGCTGTCAACCAGGACGTCAGTAAGTCCCCAGTGCTGAGCACAGTGCCTGAAATATAGTGAACACGTGGTAATATATAAATGAATGAATTTGCAAAAAGATGTATTTATATCTATAAATAAGTAAAATCTGGAAGAGAAAACTTCTGAATGTATATTGGTATGGTGGGATTACTGGAGATTCTTACCTTCCCATTTGCTTATCTGTACTTTTTTAAATTTCCCACTGTGGATTCATGTTGTTTTATTTAAAGCAGTATTTTTCAACCTTTTAAAAATCTCACAGCACACTTGAACCTACAGTTAAACTTTAGTAGCACACTTAAATTTTATTGATCCATAAAAAAGAGTATAAAAAAGAATATATTTACTGTGCTTTGAACTTCTTTCAGAAATAATTTAATTAATGATCTTTAAAATTTACACCTAAGGTCCTCTCACAGCAGGGCCACCAGTGTGCTAGGGCATACCGGTTGAAAATTGCCGATTTAAAGGAAGAAAACTCAGAATAATGTCAGAAAGTCATAAAATTGTGAATTGAATTTAAATACTAATTAAATTCATTCATTCTCTTAACCAGTATTAATTGATCTTCCAGGTACCAGGCTCTGTTCTAGGCACTGAGGACATAACAGTGGGGGGGGGGGGACAGAAAACAGAATCCTCTTAGAGCTTATGTTCCAGCAGAAAGAATTGATAAAGAATGAAAGTACATGGATGACATTTACAGTGCAGTAGAATGATCTGGTGGTTATAAGCGCAGGAGGCAAACCACTGCAGGCAGAGACAGGCCAGGGCTGTTCAGCTGATCAGAAGAGGTTTCTCTAAGGAGGTGACATTTGAGTAGGGACCTGAGCAAAGCTGGGAAGCAGGACATGCATGGTAAATGAACCAAGTCTAGATGCCGAATGTGTTTAAGCAAAGACAGACACCACCTTCTCTGGAAGGTGTCCATCAAGCTTTGAGAAATGGCAGAAATTCTTATTTTGGAAATGCAATCCATCAAGACGCTCCCCCTGACACTTCTGAGAAGAGGCTGAGGGCGTGTTTCTAAGCAGCGCCTCCCTCTGAGAAGGAGCCAGAAGGACGCACAGGCCTTTAAACAAGACCCTTAAGGGTGGAAGAAAAAAGCCTCTCGGGGAACCTCAGAGATTCTCTCCCTGGAGAGGCAGCCTCGTGCTCAAATCCCTCCACTTCCTAGCAGTGTGACCTTGGGCAGGTTTGCTTCAACTCTCTGAGCTTCAGTTTGCTCATCTGCAAAATGGCAAAAATAACATCTGCCCCGAGGAGATGATGGAGACTCAGATGAGATGATCCCGGGAAAGAAAGCTCCTGGTAGAGGGCAACCCCTGTGGTTCAAAGGAGTAGCGTGCCGGCTCCATATGCCAGAGGTGGCAGGTTCAAACCCAGCCCTGGCCAAAAACTGCAAAAAAAAAAAAAAAAAAAAAGAGAGAGAGAAAGAGAGAGAGAGAAAGCTCCTGGCAGAAAGCCTGGCACATCGGTGCTAACAGGGTGCCTTTTCTTTCTCCTCTCTTTCTGCATCCTCCTCTCCTTCTTGCTGACGACTTGAATTAAGGGGCTGCAGGTTGCAGGTTGCAGGTACCCATTGCAGGTTGGATAATGGAGCCTCCAATACCACTTTTTTCCAATAATAGCAAAATAAGGGCATAAATGGGTCAAAGGGATGACATGGTTTTGATCAGAAGCAAATAACACTATTTACCTTCACTAAAAATATCTTTGACTGATGAAAAGGACCACTCAGGGGAAAGCACAACAGGAAGGAATTCAGCTGAGCAAAGGCACAGAGTGAGTCACTGTGTCAGCTGCTGTTTATTGAGCACCTACTATTAACTGTGAGCTAGGCAGTGTCCCAATGGCTTAAATAGTATGCAGAGAAAGTCTGGGTTCTCTTGTGGATTACATTCTAGGGGCAGAAGAGAGGTGTAAAATGTAAACAAATAGAGAAGTTTGTGAGATTGATGTGATGGAAAGTGACGAGAGAGATGGCATTAGGCAAGGAGGTGAGGGAAGGCTCTGTTGGGGGGGGTCACTGGAACTGAGCTCTGTATCATGGAGGAAGTGGACTGTCATCTGAGGGAAACATGCTCCTGGAGAGGCACTGGCAAGTGCAAAGGCCCTGAGGCAGGAGCAAATTTGCATTTCAGTGAGACAGAAATATAGAGTGGGGTCAAGGAGGCAGGAAGAGAAGCTGGAGGAAAAAAAACAGAAAACAGGAACTGTTGCCCGTTTATAATGCGGTAGAATGATCTGGTGGTTATAAGCGCAGGAGGCAAACCACTGCAGGCAGAGACAGGCCAGGGCTGTTCAGTACATGGATGCAGGTTTCGTGCAGAGTTTTACAGGCCAGAGAATAGAGCTCGTGCTGGATTCTAACTACAGTGCAAACCACTGATGGGTTTTTATCAGAGGAATGACATGGTCTGACCTGTGCTTTGGAAAGACCCATCTGGCTACTCTGTGGGAACTAGATTACCACTGGGTAGGCGTGCCAGCAGGAGGGCATTGCAGCCATGCAGATGAGGGATGTGGCAGCTTGGACCTGACCGTGACAGGGAGAGGAGGTCAGATTCAGAATCTATTTAGAGATAGCATAGCAGGACTTGCTAATGGATTGGAAGCAAGAGATGAGGGGACAAGGAGGAGTCATGAGTGGCTTCCTGGGTTTTGATTGAGCAAAGGAAAGATGGTCGCCATTTGCCAAGATGAGAAGCCCAGGCAGGAGGTTGGGGGGAGGGGAGAGTGTGGAATCAAGTGATGCTTGGGACGCCTGTTAGATATCCCACCCTAGTGCCAAGTAGGCAGGTGGATATTTGTGTCTGAAGTCAGGGATGAGTGCTGGGAAGTGGTGAAACCAACAGGTAGAGCCCTAGGATTGGCCAGAAGTGGAAAGTGATTAAAATGACTATCACTCTGGAGCAAAATGTGCCTTTGTCTTTGGAGAGAGGGACCAGCTCAGCTCTGCACAACTGTGTGGAAATGCAATCTTTGCTGCTCAGGAAATATATCTGTGGGTGTGAGGAGACACCTACAGAGATCCAGGGTGTCAACTGTAGAGCCTCCAGGCTTCTGTCTGGACACCTGTGGGCTGTGTCACACCTGCGTAAAGGGGAAAAGAAAGGTTTTGAGGCTCGGCACCTATAGCTCAGCTGGTAGGGTGCCAGCCACATACACTGGGTCTGGCAGGTTCAAACCTGCTGGGGCTGCCAAACAACAATGACAACTGCAACAAAAAAATAGCTGGCCTGTAGTCCCAGCTACTTGGGAGGCTGAGGCGAGAGAATCGCTTAAGCCCAAGAATTAGAGGTTGCTGTGAGCTGTGATGCCCTGGGACTCTACCAAGAGTGACAAAGTGAGACTCTGTCTCAAAAAAAAAAAAGAAAGGTTTTGAGGCAAAACCGTCTCTGAATTCAAACCTCACAGCCCAAAGAGTAAGCTGGACTGCAGATGCCCCTCCCTACCTTGCAGGACCTTAGGACCGTCAGACTCTGCCAGCAGAAATGCCCCAGCAGCCTTGTCCTCTACCTTTCCTCCTATTCCCCTCCCTGACAACCCGGCATGTGCCTCCTCCCTCTCCCAGCTTTCCTGTAACCCTCTCCCCTCCCTCCCCATCTCCACCCGGGCAGGCCCAGCTCTGCCTCAAGTCCAAGCTAAAGCTCATGTCCTAGCAAGTTTCTTTGGCTTAATAGCTGCCATCCAGCCAGACTTACCCTTGCAGGGGGACAGTGGCTATGTCTGCCTTATTTGCCACAATGTTCAGGGCCCGGCGAGCAGCAGGCGCTCAGCCAGGGAGTACTGACTTGAACTTCCCGAAGAGCTGTCATCAGGGCCCTGGGCAACCAGCTCTGGCTCGTTTCTAGTCTGTGCTGAGTTGTTGCTGATGGTGGCAGGCCGGCGTCCCATGTCGCTGCCCCCCAGCCAGTGACAAAACACTGGTGAACAAGAGAATGTGGTGCAGAGACAGAGAGCACAGGTCAGTCTGAACACCCAGACACGAATCCTGTCTGTCCGTCACAGCCTGAGACCTCCCTCTCCTCATCTGTAAGTTGGGAATCATTAATTCCCTCACGGGGGGATTATGTGAGATCACACTTGGGAAGCCACCTAATATTTTTTGTGAAGTGTATTTTAAACAACTTGCATCTTTCGCAGTCAGCCCCCGGAAATGATGAATGCCTGGATGACATACACAGACAGGGCAGAGAGCCTGAGGCCCCAGAACCCTCTCACCATAAAGGACCTCAGGCTAGGAGAAAACGGGGCTTCGGGTCAAGGAATCAGTGTTTGCTTTATGAGGAGCTGTCTGGACGTGCTGCAGGATGGGTCGGAGACTCCACCGGCCCTTCCTGAGAGTTGAGAAGTCCTGGCAGATGAAATCTGCTAGTGGGCAGGCATTTGTTCTTCCTTAAACACTTGGATGTTGGCAGTCACTGCTACTCCAAGTTTTGATCACAGTGCCATCCTTCCCAGCCTGGGACTTCCAAGCGCCAGGGCTGAGATCTCCCAGCCTCCTCACAAGGACCTCACAAAGACGCTGCATGGTGTAAATCATACCATCCGCTCCTTTTGCCTGACAGTCAAGCGAACTGCAGTCGTGAGAAGAAACATACAAAAACCTTTCAGAAAGGGGAAAAAGTGAAGGAAGCACATGCTCGGCTTAAAAACAAGCAAACTCACTAGAGATTCAGGGCCTGCTACGGACGTCAAAGCAACATTGGTTTTTATGGCTAGTCACTAAACATTTATTAAGTACCTACTATATGCTAGGCATAATGCCAGCATTTGAATTAAAAGCAGCGTGCGTGGTGTCAGCTGGTTTGCCTTGGCATGTTGTGCAGGCCGGCTTGCCCCCTTCTCCCATTGAACTCCAACCAGTCTCCCACAGCCCCCTGCACTCCAGCACCCTGGCCCTCTCTCAGCTCACCAGGTCCAGCCTCCTCTGGGACTATGCACTTGCTGTGACCTCTGCCCTTAACACCCTTCCCAGATCTCAGAAGATGGGCTCATCCTCCTCAGTCTGTTCTGGAGTCAAACATCACTTTCTCCAGGAGGCTGACTCCCTGAAGACCCTCTCCCCCACTCTAGATACAGCAGTGCCTCTATCCTGCTTTCCTGTTTTCCACAAAGCACATATAACTCTGCGCTGGTCTCACTGGCCAGTTTATCCTTCTCCACAGTTATCATCTGTCTCCCTACTGGGACATCAGCCCTGAAGCCTGTCCCCATGTGTCCACCCTTGTATTTGCACTGTAGGCACCTGACAGGTGTCCTCGGGTGCTTGTTGAAAGAAAGAAGATGCAGACTCTCTCCCTGAGGACCCCTAGTCCAGAGAAGAGCAGATGGACCAATGGCTGTCAGCTTGGGGGGTTGAATCAATGACCTGCAAAGTCTCCCTCCAGCTCTCAGCCATGGGCAGATGCCTGTAGCAGCCTCGCCAGCAACTCTGGCTGATGCCCTTGGAGGCCAGAACCCCCCCCAAAAACTAGTGACCCCGAAGTTAAGGATTTCTCCCTGGACCTGGCTGCCACACAATACTGCTTTGGAACAGGGAAGGTATTTTTAAATGTTCTTGCAAGTGCCAAAGTGTGTCTTGTTAAAAATAAGGTTTGTGTTCATTGAAATGCTGTTCAGGTTCGCCACTCCGCAGCAGTGTTTAAATTAACCACACTGTGCGCCCAGCGAATTCTGAATAGCGTGTGAATCATTTGGGGCAAAAAAGTTGCAAGCTGATATTTGCTGAAGTTGGGTCTTATTTGTGTTCTGTATTTACCTACCAAACCCTCCTCTAGTGCTCACTCTGTGCCAGGCCCTGTTCGGTGTGCTTTCCTAATATCAGCACCTTCAACCCTCACACAAGTCCACGGCATCCCCCCCTTTTTATAGTTGAGGAAACCAAGATCACATGAACTTGCTTGACCAAGTTCAGATGGTTGTGCCCTTAGGGTAGTTTTTGTGAACATGTTGGCCCTAGGAAAGACCTTGCTTATGATCCGACCTGCCGAAAGCTACCCACTTTTGCTGATTTCCTTTTTTGGGAATTCAGAATTCCTTGCATTGTCTACTAAGGAATTTCCTGCAGCATCTTCCCTCTTTTCCTACCTGCAAACTTGGCAGACTTCTGGGACCCTGCAGCTGAATCACCCATAAAGATCATTTTCAGAGTGTCCTGTGGTTCTTTGGCTTGGGGCCAATCCTCCTGGCTGCCTGGTGCCCCAGCCTGGCCCCAGTTATCTATCCCGGCCTTCTGGACTTCCTTCATGCCTTCTTCCAGATCTCTCAGTTCACCCTCCTCCACCACCATCCAGCTAAATCTCTTTTCCCTGAATGACTCAGCTCTGATTCCGCCTCTTCCCAGAGCCTTCCAGGGCTCCTCTGGCCCCATTTACCCTCATCATCAGAACTTCTCTTGTACTTATGGAATCTAATTTCAATGTGCAAACTAGTCCTGTTCTGTTTGCAATTGGAGTCTGTTCCAGAATATAGGGACATGGTATTGGTGGATTCAAATCCTGACTCTTTTGCCTATTGGTTGCATGACCTTAGGCAAGTCCCAGCATCTTTGAGCCTCAGTTTTCACATCTGTAAAATGGACATAACAGTAGTTCTTAAGCTCCTATGGGGTGTTGTGAAGATGTAACAAAATAATACATGTGGGCCAGGAGCAGTAGTTCATGTCTGTAATCCCGGCACTTTGAGAGGCCGAAGCTGGAGGATCACCTGAGGCCAGGAATTCGAGTCCAGCCTGGACAACATAATGAGACCCCTTCATCTCTACAAAAAATGTGCCTGCTATTTGAGAAGCTGGGCCAGGAGGATGGCTTAAGCCCAGGAGTTCAAGGCTACAATAGTGGTGGGCACCTATAGTCCAGCTACTTGGAAGGCTGAGGTAAGAAGATCACTTTAGCCCAGGAGTTTGAGATTGCTGTGATTTATGATGATGCCATAGCACTCTCCTCAGCCCAGAGTAAGGCTGTCTCAGTAATAATAATAATACATGTGAAATCTTACAGCACAGGTCAGCAAACTTGTGTGAAGGGCCAGAGAATAAATATTTTAGGCCTTGCAGTTGGATGACATCTCTCCCAACCATTCAGCAGCCCCCTGCGCAGGTGTAATAAATCACCATCTGATTTATACCTGAACCGGAGTCCAAGTTTTTCCTACAGGTGGCAATGAGTATAACAACACAGCCACTGACGACAGCACAGGAGAGACTTGGATTCCGGATGCTGGGACTGTGCTGTAGCTACAGTTAAAGGCAGGAAACTCAGAACAGAAGTGATGCTTGAAGATGATGTTTTCTGAGCACGAAGTGGACAGTTGAAAAACATTAGTGGTGGTGTTGGGCTAGGCTCTCAGCCAGTGGACTCCCAGCTCAGGGCTCCTCCTCCCGTGACGTGGTGCCTCGGGTCCCCTCCAGCATCCCCAGGGAGATCCCAGGCTCCCCGGTAACCCTGTCCTTCCCAGTCACACTGCCGCGAATGCGTCCTCATGAGCTTGCCAGGAAAGACTGTTCTTTGGGGAGCTGGCAGGACACAGTCTACATTTTGCAGCCCAGAGCCCTCTCAGAGTCCCCATCGCAGGGACTCTGCTGTCCCCAAAGGCACTGATTGTTCCTCTCAGAGAAACAACCCGTTCCGAGGTCAGGGAATTAATAAGAATGACAGAGCTTTGGGAGACTCCGCTTGGCTCTGGCCCAGATTCTATTTTCTTTTTAGCCCAGGGTTCCCCTGGCTGTGCCCTGGGAAGTAAAGCTGGGGCAGAGGGACACCAGAAGTCTGAGATCCTGGGCCAGCTCTGCTACTGTCTTCGTGGGGGATGTTGTTTTTGTTTTTTGTTTTTATTTTTTTGCAGTTTCTGGCCGAGACTGGGTTTGAACCCACCACCTCTGGCATATAGGACTGGTGTCCTACCCCTTTGAGTCACAGGAGCCGCCCTGAAGCTACTTTTATTTTTTATTTTTTTATTATTATTAAATCATAACTGTGTACATTAATGCAATCATGGGGCACCATACACTGGTTTTACATACCATTTGACTTATTTTCATCACACTGGTTAACACAGCCTTCCTGGGAAAGTCACCTTCTCTCTCTGAACCCTTGTCACTGTTCATAAATGGAAAGACTGGGTAAGAAGCTGGGAGCTGGTGTCTGGGGCCCCAGAGCCTCTTTCAGGATTTTCTGTGGCAACTCCATAATTTCGCCACATGTGTGGACCACCAATCCCAGCACTTCTCAAGTTCTAACAAACATATGGTTCCCTGGGGATCCTGCTAAGTGCAGATTCCATTTAGTGGGTTTGGATGGAGCCTGAGACGCAGTTTCTATCCAGCTCCCATGTGATGGTGAAGCTGCTGGTCTAAGGACCACACTTTGGGTACCAAGCGTGTACCCCCTAGTCCAGCCATGTGTGTCTTTAAATCACATCTTTTAACTGAAGTTTATCCTATCCAGTAATACAGATGTGCCACTGCTTTGAATTACCAGGTATCCTTTTTTGCCAAGCACACAATAAAATAAACATGTAATTGTTGACTTGAGGATGGCTCCCCACATCCTGCCAAGCTCATCTCACTGTCCAATCGACTCTGACGTTGAATATTCTTTCTTGTTGAACCCAGGGCAGCCCAGGTGAGCAGGTGAAACCCAGGTGCACCAAGCAAGGCCACAAGAAAAGCACACTCATGACCTTCTCGGCCCTGCCTTTTCTTCAGAGCCAAGGCCATGAACGTAGTGAAGTCAGCACAGAGTCCCAGGCTTCTCTGGAGGCCTATCCTGTTTCCCCGAAAATAAGACATCCTCCAAAAATAAGACCTACTCACAGGAAAGATAAGATGTCCCCTGAAAATAAGACCTAGCGCATCTTTGGGAGCACACCTTAATATAAGACTGTCTTATTTTCAGGGAAACAGGGTAGAAGCTGTCAGCACACTTTTCTCCACCAGCACTTTACTGCAGGCCTGGACAGGCCCTTGGCTTCCTCATCTTTGCAGTGGACACATTAGTAGCACTCACGGTTCAGAGCCATTGTCCAGAGGAGATGAGGCAACCTGTCCCACGTACCTATGTCTAAGGGTTGATTTCAGGTTTTCCCACTTTGTTTGCAGTCAAACACATGGGGTCTCTAAGGAAACTTTGGACTGTTTCCAGAAGTCAGATTCTCCCATAGAAAACCAGCCATCTTCTAGGTTATCCTAGAAGGCTAGAGATTTGGGTGAAACTCCCCAAAATGGGTCTACATAAAGCCACAGCCTCTCTCCCAGCCCAGCTTCCCCAGCAATAGCAGAAACAACACAGCGCGGACAGCCAACAGCCCTATGTTTTTAGGTTTTAAAGTGAGAAACCTCAAGAATCGTTAGAAATTAGAGATGATGAAACAAAAAAAGGAAAATAATAATCACCACAAATATCCATCAGGCAGGCAAGCATTATCTAGACCTTGTTTAAAGGATAGAATGGAGTGAAAGTCAATAGAATAAAAAGGGTGGGGTGCACTGGCTCATGCCTGCAATCCTAACGGTTTGGGAGGCTGAGACAGGAGAGTCACTTGAGGTCAGGAGTTTGAGACCAGCCTGAGCAAGAGTGGGACCTCCATCTATTAAAAATAAAAAAACTAGCTGGACATTGTGGTGAGCGCCTGCAGTCCTAGTTACTAGGGAGGCTGAGGCAGGAGGATTGCTTGAGCGCAGGAGTTTGAGTTGCTGTGAGCTATGATGCCACAGCGCTCTACCCAGGGTGACAAAACAAGACTCTTTTGGAAACTCACAGAGGAAAGGCAAGTTGAAGAAGGCCAATAATGGGTTCGCTGCAGATGAGTTGAATTGGATGTCCCCACTGGTCAGTGTGTATAGAATGGGATCTCTCGGCAAAAAAGCAGTGAACTGAAACTCACAGAGAGGACACCCTTGCTCTCACAGTTTGGAGCCTGGTGCTGGCATGTCACAGGCCACCTCTACCCCAGCCAGCTTTGGTTGAATCATAGTCCCCATTCAAGCTTCTAAGACATCTGTTAACAATACAGATTCCCTCCCAGGCCGGCCAAATCAGAACTTGCCCAGTGACAGGGGAATCTGACGTAGACAGAAGTTTGAGATCCTGGGTGGTTTCAGGAGCAAGTAGTGGGCAAGGATCCAGGGAAGGGACTGAGTGAGCAGTCAGGGAGGAAGGAGCAGAGGACGCTCTTCCATGGAGAGCACTGCCTCCCTGGCGCAGCAAAATTATTACTAATTTCAAAATAGCAACAGCTCTTCGATATTCAGTAGCAAAATCACTACTGAAATCAGTAAGCAATTAACATAGGCATTCAATCAGTTATTCATTGCATTACTAATGTGTAGAGGTGATGAAATCAGCCTTTTAATATGTATTTCTTTCTCTTTTAATTAACCCTGTCTAAAACTAGAGTAGATTCCTTGCAGAAATGTACTTGGCTTAATTTTAAAAAGAAAGACGAGGAAAATAAAAACCTTTTTATCTCAGTATCACTATGTCCGAGGAACCCGCAGGCAGGAATTGCTGTGTGTGTTGGTTGATGTCTTATTCACCAGAATCCCCACATCCTGCCTGGAGAAGCTGGAAATTCCACCATTAGTGATTAGAGGAAGCTTCATTATATCCCTGTCTAGTGGAGAACAGAAAGCCCTGGATTAAGAGCCAAGTGATACAGTTCCCGATTTTAGATCTGCCACCAAGTTACTGAACCCTTGGGTTGCCTCCCTGAGCCTTAGTTTCCTCCAATGAGGGGACTGAAGTTACACACTACCAAGGTGTATAACTTCTAGCTCCGATGTTTTTCTCCTTCCCATGTTACGCCTGCAGCGTCTCTTCAGCCCAGTGGTCTGAATAAGCGTTTGCCCCTTTCTATAGGACAGGTGCAGGGAAGGCAGGCACAATTCCCTGGGGATCACTCACCATGACCCTCTGCAGTTTCTCCACACACCCCCTCCTGCCCCTAATACCTGCTAACATTTAACAAGCACTTCTGCGTGCAGGCACATTCTAAGTATTTAGAGTGTGTTAGATGTAATACATCTAAGTGTTAATTGTGGTAAAATGAACATGAAATTTATAACATATAACATGAAACATTCAACATATAACATGAAATTTCCCATTCTAGCCATTTTTAAGTGACAGTAAATGGATTCATGTTATTGCACACCCATCACCACCATCCTTCTGCAGAAGTTTTCATCTTCCTCAACAACAGAAACTCTTGTCTGAATTGTTTATGTGAGTTGTTTGCAAGTAGAGTTTGTTTATATCCCTATGTGTTAGTTAGCCCGGGCCATGCTGACCCTGTGTGACAGTGACCATAGTTCCTCATCTAGATGCAAGAACAGTAATAAGCACTTGTTTGGCTCCTGAGTCTGCATATGGACCTGGAGGTGGTGGACCCTGGCCGGCTGCACTTGTCTCTGAGCATCCACCTGGAGCCAGCAGGCTGACCATGGAATGTTCTTCTTGTGGTGACCACAGAGGCACAGGGTTAGGTGGAAACCCACAACGCCTTTGAGGTCTCGATTCCAGCTAGCACACCCCGTTCTGTTGGCCGAGTAAGTCACATGGCCACACAGAAAGCCAAGGGCAGGGCAATGGACTCCACTCCTTGCAAAGTCACTTAGCAAAAGCCATGAATTCACAAGGGCACACGTTAAATCTACTAAGTGTAGACTATAAATGTCTAACACAACAACTAAGAAAACGCAGCGAAGGCTATGCTAACCAGTTTGATGAAAGTATTTCAAATTGTATATAAAACCAGCACATTGTACCCCATAATGGCATTAATGTACACAGCTATGATGTAATTAAAAAATAAAAATAAATCTATGAATTCTGGGAAAATTCAAGCATGGGGGCCAGTTACACAACCTTCCAGAGAGCCATTTTAGCGATTATGAATTTCTACTTCACAGGACTGTTTATAGTCACCAACCGATGTTGGGGGGTGGGGGCCAGAGACTGACCCCACTCATGCTTTATTTTTGCATGTTCTGTCGTCCCACTTAGGCGGGTGCACAGCCCACCCCCCTCAATTGATCAGCAGCTATTTTAAAGGATCAGCAAAGATGCCGTGGGAGGTCAGGCAGGACGCTGCTGGGTGCCAAGTAGGAGCCCTGAGACACTCATTTCCTTTAGGCCCACCCCCACCACAGTGATTCGGCTTTCTTTAGCAGTTGACAAGCCCACCCAAAGCTTTTCACTTAGCATTCAGTGCTTCTGGGAGCAAAGCTCCAGTGGCCCAGATGAGCTCATCTCGCTTTCCCTGCCCCACCTGTCCTGGTCCCCAGCTGTTGCCAAACTGTTTGCCCCACACCTGAGCTACACCTTGCTCATGTGGGTTCTTTCCCATGAAAACTCCCTAGGCTTCTGCGTCACTTTGGAGGCCTCTCTGCTAGGCAGGGTGCCACTAGAGACCCCAGGCAGAGTGTGCTGGCACCCTTGACCTTGTGTGGCATGAGGCCACTAGTCCCCTACCCCACCCTCTGGCATCCCTGCTGAGAGCTCTGTCCTCCTGATGCCACTGGGATGTCTTCCTGACCCCAGGAAAGGTCTTTTCCAGCTTCTGACAGTCTCGGGGAGCTGGAGAGCACCAAGGCAATGGCATCGGCACGGCAGGCGCCAAGTTGGTCTTGGGACTATTGTCCCTTAACTTTACATAACCACAGCCTGAGGAAACTTCCAGAACACCTCCCCTTCCCCAAGGCCCCTGAGTCCAGTGGAGCAACTGAAATGCAGAGACATTTCTCTCTTTTCATTTGTGGCCTGGGATAGACAAAAGGAATGAAGTAGGCCAACTCACTGACCCAGAATTTTATATTTAAACCCAGCTTTCCTTGTGTGCTTCAGTAATGACAATGAGAATTCATCTTCATTAGAGATTGGAAAGCGGGGGCCTCAGGTGGGCAAAGTGGACCTCTCTTGGCACAACTGCGGAAAGGGCCTTTCAGACCTTGATCAGGACAGTAGGATGCTGGGGGGCTGAGAAGTCCTGGGGAGAGCAGGTCTGTCGTTGGAGGGGCAGAAAGCCCTTGGAGCTTTGGGCTGGGCTCCAGCAGGGACTGCCTTGTGCCAGTTCATTGTTCAACATGCCAGTGGGGTTTCCATGTAACACTTTCCACCAAGAAGCCAGCCTTGGTGGAAGTTCAGATAAACAGAAGTTCAGATAATTTTGGCCAGAGAAAGTGAGGCATTCACCTTCCCGACCCTGCCTTAATTATAGGAGGAAATCAGTTGGGATATTTGACAACGATTTCATCGTTTTAGGCGCAGCAAGTAGGACTTGTTACAGCCCCAAATGAGCCTGCTAGGGAAACATCAATTTCTTGAAATCACAGTGGACCAAGCTGACCTCACAGCTAAGCAAAGTGGGTGGTCGCCTTAGTGATGGGAGTTGCGAGGTGCCAGGCAGCTCCCCCTCCTGAAACCCTCTCCCACTCACCAAATTGCTGCTGCCTGCAACTCCACCGCCAGCACTTTACTCATCAAATCATAAAATGCCAGGTTGTAATTAGCCTTGGAACCTGTCTAGTTCAATGTCCTAGCTCAAAGTGCTCTTGAAAAATACCTGCACAGGTCCTTTATTTTAGAGCAAATTAGCGGCAAAGCTGGAATTTGAGTCTGTCCCCGTGTCGCAAAAGAGGCTGGAGAAGCCAACTGGGGGCATTTGCAGCTTCCTCAAGGGGGAGGTGGACTCTGATGCACAAGGCAGGCAGCTTTTCAAACAGAGTAAGGGGCTCAGATACCAGCCATCCAAAGTACTGCATGAGTGACAAGTGTCCCAGGGACAATGTGACGGGCCAGGCTACATTTTCAATATCGTCCCCTCAAACTGGCCCCCAGCAAGGCTACTAGTTTAGCTTCCCAGTCTCATTTTCTGTCTTTGCACTTCTGGGGTCCCTCTCTTCCATGTCACCCCAGAGTGTTGAACCTGACGCTCCCCAGCTCAGACACTCCAAAAGGCCCTTAATGGTACAGCTTGGTATTTTTCCTTGAACTTACTCACTTTCGTCATTTAAATACCATCTTTAGGCTGGGTGCAGACTCGTGTCTATAATCCTGGCACTCTGGGAGGTCAAGGTAGGTGGATTGTTTGAGCTCAGGAGTTCAAGACCAGCCTGAGCAAGAGTGAGACCCCGTCTCTCCTAAAAATAGAAAAAGTAGCCATATATGGTACCTATAGTCCCAGCTGAGGCAAGAGAATCGCTTGAGCCCAATAGATTTGAGGTTGCTGTGGGCTGTGATGCCACAGAACTCTAACCAGGGCAAAAGAATGAGGTTCTTTCTCAAATAACAATAGTAATAATAAACAAAATAAAAAATAAATACCATCTTCAGCTTCAGCCTGAGAAATAATATCCAGGAGGTCAGAGTTTACCTTCTAGCTATGTATTTTTTTTCCAGCTCATAATAATAATCAATAACTGCTAAAACAAGACAAGGACAGGATTGTTGGAGTGTGATCTAGAAGCATCTGTACCACTCTCTGGGAGAGGAAAGGAGTAAGAATAGTTGGCTTTGAAGCCTGTTTCTACCACTTCTTCACTGCAGGACCTGGGTCAGGTCACTTCACCTTCCCAAGCTTCTGCTTATATTTGTTCACCTGAAAAACAGGGTTAGTTTTTCCAATTAGAGACGTGAGCAAGGAGTGGTTCCAATGTGAAATCTATCCCCTGGGTAGCCAGACAGCATCTACCATAGACTCAGTGCTCAGTCAACTGCAGCTATTGTTTTCTCCTGACTGTCCCTTCCAACACTATTCCCCTCGGGTGGAGCGCACGCTTCGGGACCACCTGAAGATTTGGTGCTTGGCTCTGATATTCCCTCGTGTTAGCTCGGATAACTCATGTCACCCCTCTGAGCCTCAGTTTCCTCATCTGGAAAAAGAGTACAGGAAAGAATGCCCCGTCAGGGGGTTAACAGAAGCCTCAGCCTGATGGGAAAGGGCTTTGCAAATAGCAGCTTGATTTTTTCCAGTTGATAGCAACTCTGTATTCTTACCTTTTTCCCCCAGCACTGTTTAGTTGGTAGGCTTTTATTTTGCCGTCAGTTGTTCAAGCAAAAGTGAGGCAGGGAAAATGGAAGCCCCATGTCTGCATTCTGAACAGTAGAAACCACGCAAATGGAAAGAGATCGTTGTGGGCTTGGAACCAGTGGCCAACGTGGGGATGGCATTCCGAGAATCATCTGAGCAGCTATTCAGGGACATAGCCTGATCTTATCAGGGAAGTCATGCATGATTCTCAAACTGAGCAGGAGGCCATGGCTCCCTGAGGCCTTGCTTCCAAAAGGACATTTCTGAAGCAGTTGGAGCCAAAAATAGCCGGGAGTAGACTGATGGTTCAACAGTCAGGATGGAGGTTTGGGAAGCAAACCTCCCCCCCGAGTTCCAGCCACCTGATTCTGTCTCTTAGAGCTCAGAACATTTAGGTTTTCTCTGTTGGGCTTCATGTTCGGGAGGTTTTTCTTTCTTTGAATGTCAAGTGAATGGATTTTCACACGATGGGCCACCCCAAGCCTCCTCCTTTCAGGGGCCTCAAAACTGGATCTTACTTTGAAAACTCTCCCCAGACACACTTGGCTTGGCAGTGTGGGCTGCAGAGGGGTAGACAGCCCAGCACTGATGAGCAGGCTGGCATCGCTCACAGTCTTAGCACCGGGAAATCGCCCGGCAGCCTCCCCAGCCTTCCTCTGTGGGGTGGGCAAAGGTGAGCAAGCTGCCTTTTTGACATCAGTTCTGGTCCTAAAGCTGGAAGGCCTGTGGCATCAGGGACATGGCCTCAGCATTGGGCTAACCCTGGGCAGGGCCAGTCCTGTCTCCTTTTCTCTCCTTAACTCTGTTGAGTGACAGAACCCAGCCTTGGTCACAAGGGACCTCTTCACCTTTGCCTTCCCCTCACCTTGGGTGCAGGTGTCATTTTTGAAGTTGGCCAAATAGGAGATAGTGTTTTAGCCTTTCTAAGAAGGCCGTCCCTGCTGCCTCTTTCACAGAGATGACTCAGTCTTCTTCAACTCTGGATCATTCATCAGTCCTCACCACGAACCCAACTGCCATTCATTGATTCTCCAAGTACCTTCTGGGTGCCTATTACACTTGTGGGCCAAGGGGGATAAAACACAGTCCCAGCCCTCATGAAACTCCTGGGATGGCATTCTTTTCCATCACCATATCCTGTTCCTTAAGCCCAGAACATATCCCTCAGGTTCCATGCCTAAGAATAAATAGAAACAATAACTGTGGAACACTTGTAATTATTGTGGGCCTGCCCTAGCTAAAGCTCCTCTCTGAAGCACTTTCTATGAATTTTCTCATGAAATTTTCACAACTATCTCATGAAGCAGCCCCTTCTATCATCTCCATTTTACAGATGAGGAAACAGAGGTTCAGAGAAGTCATGCATCTCACCCAAGGTCACACAGCTGATAAGTGCACCCATCAGGTTGCAAAGCCAGGCTGGCAGGTTTCTAAGCTCTCACCCACGTATGTATATGCCTCTCCTGTCAGGATGAACAAACTTAGAATTGGCAAAACAGGTTGATTTGACTACTTCCTGGTCTATTATCAGGTCTATTTGGTGAGTCTAGAAACTGAGGCTCAGAAAGGCCAACAGAGTCCCTCAGCTGAGACTTTGGCTGCAGGACTTGTGATTGCAAATCCTTTTGCTGCATGACATGGCCCTCTAAATTCCAAAAGTGTCCTTTGTCCTTTGGCAGGCTTTGATTAGCTACCACTAGGTTGAAGCCTCTGGAGAGACACCTCTGGAAGGAGGGCGCTTGGTCTGTCTGTCAATGGGTCTGCACCTACTCAGAGTGGGGAGAGGGACTGGGAGAGTTCTGGTTGTCACAGTAGCTGGGCACAAGGACTAAGCATGGCCCAGGCCCTGCAATGCTCAGGATAGCCCCATGCATGAAAGACCTGTCTGCAGCTGGTGTAGGGTTGAGTATCTCACTGGATATTGTTGTCAGTGAAAACCTTGTTTCTATGTATCTGAGCCCAGAACCTGACTCCGAACCCATTGATGTATCCTAGAATTTCCAGGAATGAAACTGTCAAGGAAATCGATGGAAAAAAGATCTTTCATTTTGTTCAGGACTTCACGAAGAACTGTCCTTATTTTAAAAACACAGAACCAGCAGCTTCACCCTTGGTACTTGAGATGCTGATACTATGTCCCTGTCTATTAGTAGCTGTCACGTTTCTTGGGATTCAATGTATATCTATAAATATATTTAGTTAACCCTCACTTCAGAACTTCAAATATAAAGAAAAGGGTTGACAGTACCCAGTAGAACGCTGTCTTCTCTTCAACCTAAACTGTTCATCCCAAGTAGGGCCCATTGTCTGCTTACCTCATTACGTCTTCTAATGTGGTCACACCCAGGCAAATGCATATTTTGTGGTTATAAATGACTTTCTTTTTGTTTCTCTTCTGTATTATAGTAGAGGCATTATACACCTTTGTGAAATTATGTGTATTAGTGGATTATATTATCTGTGAATTTTCTTTGAAGACAGTAAAGGAGGCATTGGATCTGATGGGACCAAAAACCACCAGTACAGTAGAGAGACGCAGGTGCCCTGTCCCCATTTAGCTGGGACCTTGGATTAAGCATGAACATTACTTCTTATCCAAGGCCTCTGAAGTCATTTGTTTAACTTGGTTTCCCCACTAGATTTAGCAAGTGAACAATAGGTGTTAACAGATAATAGGACGGCTAGACACGTGGATAAGTGATGGGTGGATGGCCACGGTAAGTGGATGGACAGACCAGTGGGTGGGTGGGTAGATGAGAGGGTAGATGGACAAATTGGGGGATGGGTGAGTGTATGGACAGGCAGGTAGCAAACAGATGGATTGATGGATGATAGACACAGTAGGTGGATAGACAGATACATACAAGGTGGACAGGTGGACAAACCCCTGAGTGGGTAGGTGGATGGAAGACAGACTGAGGAGATGAGAGAAGGTGAAGGATAAGGCACAGAGAGGTTTACTTACTTACCCAAGGCCACACAGCTAATTAGTAGAATTAGGACCCACATACTCTAACTCCGAGGCCTATTCTCTTAATCACTATGTTGCATTTGATGAAGTAACTTAGCCAAGTCATCAGCCAGCAATAGCGAAGCCAAGATTTGAATGCAGATCTGTCTGACTTATCATCACCCCACTGGGCAGAAGACGGGAGGCCTTCACTTGGATGGCCTATCACAAATGCTGAAGGAACCTGGACCTCAGGCAGCCAGGGAGCTGGCAGTGGTTTTTGATTAAACCTGGAAGTGATGCCATCAGTTCTGAGTTCAGAAAAATAATTCACCAGCAATGTAGTGGCTAGATTTGAGGGAACCCCAGTGACCAGGGGGCTGATGTAGTAGTCTAGGCAACCATGAGTTGCTGCACCAGAGATCCGGCCAAGGAGGCAGAGAAGTAGTACAGATTTAGGAGGCTTTCAGATAAGAGTTGTCAGGACCTGGTGACTAAGCCCACAAGAGAGATGGAGAACAGCAAAAATCACAGAGGTCTAGGCGACCCTGGGCACAGTCACTTTATCTTCCTAAGATGCTGTTGCCTCATTGAATGTGTTAGTTACAATAATAAAGGCGAGGCTGCCATAATAAAGAGACATCCCCCCACCACTGCCCAAATACTATGGCTTAGCCAAGAAAGAAGCATTTGCTAGGGTACCAGTTGGCTGCTCTGGCCCAACTAAGGTGCTCTATTCCATGAGGTCATTTACTGGTCCAGGTTCATCACGTCCTGTTGCTTTGCTGCCCTTTCATCTCTTGCCCTAATCTGCAAGGTGAGAACTGGTTCCAGGCACATTGCTTCCCAGCTCACAGAGATGGGGACCAGGTGAAAGACATGACACGCCCAAACATTTGAAGTCAAGGCCTAAGAATGACACATGTTATTACCACTCAGATTCTGTTTGCATAAGGATTTGGTCATGCGGCTACACCTCACTACAGGGGAGGCTGGGAAATGTAGTCTATATAAGCAGCCCCGTGCCTAGCCAAACCTCAGTTACTCTGGGAGAAGAGAGTAACAGGGAATCTGTCATATCTGAGAATTGCTGAGATGGAGATTTACCGTCAGGACAAAAAAAGATGTGTGTGGAGCACGTCTGGCACACACCTAGCATGAGGTAGAAGTTTGGTAATTTTCACCCTAGCTAGGGTGCAGTATCATCATTTGAGATAGCTCACTGCAATCTCAAATTTCTGGGCTCAAATTGTCCTCCCACCCCAACCTCCCCAGTGTCTGGGACTACAAGCGTGCATCAACGTGGCTGGCTAATTTTTCAAAGAGACAGGGTCTCACTCTTGCTCAGGCTGGTCTCAAACGCCTGAGCTCTACTGATTCTCCCACTGTACCCTCCCAGAGTGCTAGGATTACAGGCGTGAGCCACTGCACCTGGCCACCATTATTCTTCAAAAATGTGTAAGTCGTACCTAAAGGAGGGGCAAGGCCTCCGATAACTAGGAGAGTCTGGTGGCCATAAGAGCAATCCACGTTAGACAAGATCAGAGACATCCAGGGCAGTTTCAGAATGGAAAGCCTTGCACACCAGAATCTGTGGAAGAGAGGGAAGGGGAAGGGAACATTCTAGAATAAGAGGGAGTCAAAGCCAACCTGGAACCAGGGTTGAACAGAAAGCATAAGGATGTTGGCAAAGAGCATAGCCCACCCTGGGGGAGCAGCATGGGAGGGGCTGCTGGCCTAATAGCCACTGACGGAGCAGACTTAGCTGGAGAATGGGTGCAGGCGGCCACTTAGGAAAACAGAAACCATTCCAGGTATTTTAGACAGAGGGAATTTAATGTAGGGAATTGGTTGCATGGGTACCAGAAGAGCTGAAGCCAAAATAGAGGACAGTAAGGCAACCTCAGGAATTAGGAGAAGCAGCAAGTTGCTGCTACCCTATGGTGTTATCAATCAGCCCCCAAGGGTTTAGTTAGCGTGAGTCTTTTTCCAATAAATAGGTCCTCTGGACTCAGCCAACAGGGTCAAGATTCCAAGGCTCAGAGCCTAGGCAAGACCCAGAAGGGATCTGGCTATACCCTGATACTTGCTTCCCACTGGCATTTAGGGGATGTTCCTAGAGCGGCAGCCCCATGAAAACACACTGCATGTGCTGCTTGTGTGTGTGGACCCCTCTCATGTCATTTCAGATGACTGCTGCTCGAGTTCCTCTTTGTTCCGTTCTCTCTCCCTGCCCCTCCCCATATCAGCCATGTTTGGGAGACAGAAGGGATCAGCCTCCAAACATCTGCAAGAACATCTACAGGCCCAACCGGTCAGTAACACGGGCTTGTTTGCAATGGCTCCCACAGGTGGAACCAAGCCACACACATGGAAGTTGAAGCATAAACACCTTGGTTCTAAACCTGGCTCCACTGCTCAGGAACTGTATGTCCTTGAACAGATTGCTCAGCCTCTCAGCTAAAGTTTCCTCTTCTGCAAAGCAGAGATGCTAATTCTGTCCTTAGAGAATGGTTTGCAGGGATTAAATGAAATAATCATAGTAAGGTGGCTGGGACAGTGGCCTGGTTTACATCCTGTACTCTTCCAGAAGAATCCTGGCTGCTTAGCACTGGGTGCTCAGGAGCAGCCCCAGCGGCCCCCATCTGGCCCTGTCTGTGGTCACAGCTGATTCAAGGAGAGGATGCTCTGGTGGAATCCAGGTGCCCAGCATCTGGGGGCCTGAGGGGCAAAGACGCTATGATTCCTGGAGCATAGGAGTCAGCCCTAAACCAACTGTGGCTAACCGTCTCACCTGTAACAGTAGAATGGGGAATGCCCTGTAAGATCCTGGCCACTCGAATGGTGAGGTTCAGAGCAGTCTACAGTGGCTTGATTGGATTACCAATTTGCCAGGAGTTCGTGTGGAACAGTTATCAGAACTCTAGTCCCTGAGGTCAGGCAAAACCTGATCCAGGCACTGCTGAGTGTGACCCTGAAAAAGTCACTTCACCTTTCTGGGTTACATTTTCTTCAACTTTAAGTAGTATTATAGTGTCCCCCCTCATGGGTTGATAGAATTAGATGAAATAATAGATGGGAAATCTTTTGGCTCACTGCCGGGCACATAGCCAACCCTCAATATAAGTTGCTTATTTCTTCGCCACTCCATCAAATTTCAGAAAAAAAGGAAAAGATTTGTGTCAGCCTATTTATACACTGGGACAAGGTTAAAAAGAAATTAACTAGGAAACCAGAAAATAATGGTGGCAAAATAGCATGGAACCATAAGAAGGTTAATCGATAGCATGTATACTTCAAATTTGGTTTCAAGTTTCCTAGTAGCTAAAGCAAAGAGGGAAAGCAGATTGATTAGGCATACATAATTGCAGCATACTTTATGCAAAGAAAATAATATTTGTTGTAGACTATATGGATGAGTATTCTAATGCCCTATTGATGGGCATTTAGATCATTTTCAATTTTTCTATTATAAACAATGCTGCAATGACAATTTCTAGTACCCATATGGTTGCCTGATTCTTGAATATTTACTTAACATCAATTCAGTGATCAAGTTGAGGCCCACAAACCTCTAGTACTTCTAAAGGGGAAAGGCAGAGATAGGAGGGGGTGAAGGTGCTGAGAAGAGATTGGGGACTAGGAATTGAGAGGGGCTGCAGATGAGGGTTCAGGACAGGGGTGATTCCAGGAATCAGGCCTGCTTAGTCTTCCCTCCTTCCCCAGGGCCTAGGGGGTGAGATCCTATGGGCTGTGGAGGGAAAATAGTCAGGATCCCCATCCCAGGAGGACGATTCATCATGAACATCCCAGATACGAAACTAACAGTGACTCCCTAGCTGTGCACAGACTAACGTCCAACTCTTCAGCCACTGCAAGCTACTCACTGTTGTCCCTCATACCAGGCGGGCAGCCTGCCGTGGCTTTCCTTCTGATGTCCCTGCAGCCTGGGGAGCCCTCCCACTGCCTCTGGCCCCTGGGAAACACCTCTCCATACAGTTCAGGTCATCTCTCTCCCATCAGGGCTTCTCTCCCCACCTGCTACACTTAAGAGGATCCTAGTGCCTCCCAGACAACATGTCACAACTGTTCATATATCAGCAGACTTCATCCAGACTCCGAGTTTCCTAACAGCAGTTAGGAGTTTGATTCATTGAGTCCCTAACAGAAACATGTCCTAAAAATGCACAAGTGATGCACCTTCCTTGTGAGGCACCTTCTTGTTCAGCCCCTTGGAGAAGCAGGGTAGCCTAACAGTTGGACTTTAAAGTCAGACTCGGTTCAAATCCTTGCTCTGCTCCTTGCTAGCTGCATGCCCTCAGGCAAATAATTTTACCTCTCTGAGCCTCAGCTACCTGGTCTGTGAAACAAGAATAATGATGCTACTAGCTGGCACCTTCTGATCCGCTGGCATTGCAGTTATTCACTTACCTAGGTGTCACAGGGTGCTGCGGAATTAACCACTAAGATGCCATAGAGCACTTAGCACATGTGCCAAGAAAGGCAGCTATGCCCCACCCCACACGCTCTGGCAAGCATCCAGAGATCAACTGATTTGTCCCCATCGCTAATCCAGATAATCAGCAGAGCAGGGTCTGTGTACAGTGTTAACGCTCTGAGGGCATAATTGTATGCAGTATAAATGCTTTCTGCTCACAGGAGCTCTCAGCCCGGTGGGAGAGACGGGAATTAAATTATCACACAGATAACGGTACAATTATCACTCCAGGTCAAGTGCCAGAAGAGGCCTGTACAGAACACGGTGCGACCACAACTGGAGTGGATTCTGATTAGAGGTCAGGGAAGGTCATTCTACAGCAGCAGCCTGGACGATGGGAAGGATTTGCTAGGAAGAGAGCAGAGCACTCCCAGGAGGAGTGGCACAGCAGAGGCCCTGTGGTGGGAAAGAGTCTTGAACACTGGGGACGCTGAAGGAAGGCCAGTGCCCTGGTGAGGAGGGTGGCCGGCCTGCAGGAGATGTGAGGGCTTTGGGTTTCATCCTAACTGCAGAATCAATGCATCAAAGCTTCGATGTGATAGGACCCAGCTTCCCCTTCTGTGGGAGTGGATTGGAGGGGACAGGGGTACTGCCGGCCTTCAGGACAGCAGAACTGGTGGATTGGCAGTAGTGGGGTTGGGGAGGGTCAGGTATCAGATGGAGGCTCCATAGCATTTGGCAATGGGCTGGGCTGGGGGGGGGGTGATGGACAGCCCAGCTGTGGGGTCATTTGCCAAGACGGGGAGGATGCAAGGAGGACAGAGGAGCAGACTAGAGAGAGAGGGAGGACTCTGGTGGGTGTCACATGAGGTGTTTTTCAGCTATAAAAGCCCATGAAGAAGGGCCAGCCATGGGGAATGTCCTTTGATTTTCCCGCTGCATCAGAGAGAGCCCCAGTGAGGTAGCACCAGTTGTCAGGACCCCTCTGGAACACCTGCTAAGCTCCATCCCTCTCAGGAGGGCAGGCCCTTGGCTAACTCCAGCCCTTGTCAGAAGCTGGGGCCATTCCCACTGCGAAGCTCCAAGGTGTGAGGGTTTCCCATCCTGGTCTACCCGCGACACCTCATTATAAGGGCGTCTACTACACGGTAGTTCTTGCTAGTTTGTTCAGAAGCCCAGTCACTGCCTTTGAGTTGCTCCTGCCTCATTATCCCTGCAGTTTCTATGTCTTTTTGTGAAAATTTAATTGCCTGCTAGATTTGAAAGGGTCTGGACCAGCTGTTCAGGTTTGGGAAGTCGGAGTTAAATGTACCACGATCAAAGGCTGCGAGAGGCCAGTGTCTTTCTTGCCATCAGCAGCGCCTTAAAATGGGAGCAACTTTACTTCTCCCAAAACAGAAACCAAATTGCTCAGTGCGAAACCTTGAAAGGAAGAGTGCTAAGCAATCCCCAGTATTTAAACTGCCTGCTGCATCTTTAAATCGTTTTTTCCCCTCAGGAAACACAATCTCCAGGACTCATCCTGAGCTCCCCACGGAGGGAACATGTGCGGAGTTTTCATTGCTGGGCCTCACACCTCCTTGCTTAGTCTTTAAATGTGAAGCCCCAGGATGAATCTTGGGTGAGTTCTTCAGATTATCTCCAAGCTCCAGATCTTCTCAGAGAGCCAGCATTTCAAGCCAGGAAACTGGGATGCAAACCCAATACCACCAGCTGGAAAGCCTTGAGCAGGCTTCTCTGCACCCTGGGTCTGCATCTGTAAAATGGGCTAGTAACCTCCCTGACTACCTCACTCTTTTTTTTTTTTTTTTTTCTTTTTAGTAGATACGTAATAATTGTTCATATTTAGGGAATACACAGTGACATTCCCATACATGTACAATGATCAAGTTAGGGTGATTAACATGCCCATCACCTCAAATGTTTATCATTTTTTCATCACACATTGAAAATCCTCTCTTCTGGCTTTTGAAATGTACAAAGTATCATTGGCTATATGCACCAGCAGTGCTTAGAGCACTGTAACACACTCCTCCGTCTAGTTGCAATTTTGTATCCATTAACCAACCTCTCCCTGTCTGCCCTCCCCAACCCCCCAGCTTCTGTATAACCACAGTTCTATTTCCCTGAACTCACTAGGTTTTGAAAGGCTTAAATAAGATGCGAAGTTCAAAACTGCTTTGTAAGCAAGAGCATCACACCCATCCGTAGTTAATATCTCGTTCATCTTACTACCCCTCCTGGGGGCACTTGCCTTTCAAACTAAGGAGCCTAGATCAGCAGGCGGTGTTTCTCAGGGAAGAAAGGCATTTCTAAAATGTTGGGAAACAAATTAGTGTTTGAAGGGCAGGGATAACAGGTGTGAAGTTATGTTGAGAGCCCGAGGTATATAAATAGCAGAGGAGGTGACAGGAGCAGCTGGCCTCACTCCTGGAGGGTGCAGGGCCACCTTCTGTTACTCTCCGTGCCTGTTTTCTTCCCTTCCCTCCCCTCCCTATCCTCTCCTGTCTTCCATTCCTTCCCTTCCTCCCCTCCCATTCTTTTCCCTGACCTCTCTTTCTCCTTATTTTTTCTCTTCTCAGATCCCTTCACTCTTTTTCATTCCAAGAAAGTGATATGCTGTATGTGTGAGGAGTCTTTCTGTCAAAAGTGACTTGATCTGGCTTTAGCACAAAAGAGAATGTATTGGCTTCAGTGTTGGAAGGGTAACAGGCTTCAGGCACAGCTGCATCCAGGGGCAGAATGATGTCCTCAGAGCTTATTCTCCCCTTCCATCTCCGACTCTCAGTTCTGCTGCCCCTGTGCTGGCTTCACCATCAGACAGCCCCTCCTTGTGTGGTGGTGGAAGTGCCCCCCTCACCAGAAGCTCTGGGTTACATTCCACTGGCTCAGCCAACCCAGCAGAAAGGGAGAAGGAGCCCTCATTCCCTGCAGTCCTAGCAAAGATCTTCAGGCTGACTCAGCAGCTCACAGGTGACGTGCACATCATGAACCAGTCACTGGGGACTGAGAAGCTTTGTTTGGTCAAAGCTGGGGTCATACACACCCCAGGAGCCCCAGGTGGGGTGAGTATCCTCCGAGTCTCACAACCTGAGAATGGGGGTGGGCAGTTCCCCAAAGGCAGTTCAGGCTGCCCTGACCTAAAAGAGCAGGTCTAGACACCAGCAGTGGAGCACAGAACCTTCAGTCTGCTTAGTGGCGAACTCAGTCCTGTTAACCCTTCCTTGTATTGCCTTATTTCTGCATAACGCCCGCCACGTCCCTGCCTCGCCATGGCACCTTCATGAACTCACCTCCAGCCAGGAGGTGTCCCCACACCCCCAGGCATACCTGGCCTAGTCTCCCGTCCTCCCCAGCCGCCCAGATTCTGCCCCCACCATGACCTGACATCCTGTTCTTAGCAGGATGGCATAGCAACAGCATGGACTGCAGACTCACACAGATCAGGGTTCCAGTCCCTGCTCTGCCACTTACTGAGACGAATGATAATGGAGAGAGGATAAAAACAGAGTAATGGTGTAAACACTACCCTCACCCCACAGGTGTCCCATGTCAGCCACTCCGACCACTCTCCCTGCCCTGGACTCAGCCCTCGGTGGCTGTGTCCTGCAGTAGCCACCCAAATGCCCAGCCCACTTCTCCTTCCTCCCTGTGAAGCCAGCCCCAGTGCCCTGTCTTCTAGGAATGCCACCCCCACACCCCAGCCCTGCAGCTCACGGCCGCCTGACGTTTCCTGGGATGGCTCTGCCAAAAGCCTTAGCTCTCCTGCCTCCTCCCGCGGCACTGCAGGGTCACAACCTCCCTGGGAATCGACCTCATCCCGACAGCCCAGATGCCACACCGGCAGAGAGATGCCCCAGCCATCCAGCAAAGCATTGGCAGTTTGACTTTTCTGATGAACTTTTCCTATAAGTCTTCTAAAGTTCACACTTCCCAAGCACCTGCCACTTCATGTATCTCCTCGGCAGGTGACATTTCTGGGCTGCTTGGAATTGTGCCTTCCAGAGCCCATGGTGGCCACCCCAGGACCTCTCTGAACTCACACACCTGGAAGCACAGACTGGGAGGTTGGAGATGCCAGTTAGAAATGCTCAGCTAGGGAAGGGGAGAATCACCCAGGGGCTCGGAGTGACTCCTGGGGGGACAGGAGGAGGTGGGAGATTTGACTGCCATAATAGCCTGGGGTTCCACAACAAAAAGCATGAACTGAAATATTACCTATTCCTGGGCTCAAATCCTGACTTAGCTACCTACCAGGTGTGCGACCTTGAGCACAGATCATCACCTGTCTGAGTTACTTTCGCACATCCACAAAATGGGTTGCTGTGAACGTTCAGTGACAAGATCGGTGAAAGAGACCCAATGAATGTGAGGTTTTTATCAATAAAATAAGAAACAATAAATAAATAGGAATAACTATTTTTCATAAAATAATATAAATAACAGCATATCCTTCTAGTTCTGCCTACGTGCTCTGACCCCACACTAGGAGGCTTCCTTGCTGTTTCTGAAACACAGCAGGCACGCCCCCCCCCCTTGCTGTTCTGCCCCAAGGAAACCTCTTCCCTTTATATCTCCGCTGCTCTCTTGAATCTGTCCTTAAAGCCCTTGTCCTAGGAGAGGGGATGCTTCTGCCCCTCGTCCAAGGCAGAAGCCCTCCCGGTCACTGTCCTCTGCCCAGCCTCACTGTGTTTCATAGTGGTGACCCCTCCTCCCCCCACTGACACATTGTATTTTTATTTAATGTTTAGTTTGCTCAGCATCTGTCTCCCCACCACTCGAGAGTCAGCTCATGGGCACAGGGACCTTGCTCTCTCCTGTCTCCCCACCCCCAGTGCAACAGGAGAGCCTGGCACCTATTAGGTGCTCAGGAAAGATTTGAGGACTGACAAAAAGACAAATCAAACATGTCCCACCCTAGAGGGCCCAGGTTTTCCAGGACCACTGACGAGAAGGCACCGCAGATGAACTGTTCTGATGGAAAAAACCTCTGCCACTCACCCTGGGTGGTTGCTGCACTAAAACCCCAGGACCCCTCTGTAGCCACACACCTGGAAATGGTGAGCATCACAAGGGCTCCCCCACAGCCCCACTGCAGAGGTGCCATCATTGTTTTCATCCAACAGAGGAGGAGACAGGGCTCAGAGAGGAGCCATGGGGAGGCCAGAATCACTCCAACAGGGCCAGGATTGGAGCCCAGATGTGTTGGCCACCCACCGTCTAGGGGTGGGGAACCTGAGGCCTTCTGATTTCAAGATCATTCTTTTTAAGCACCAAAGGAGACAGGAAAAGCTGATTTCTCTGCTGCACCATGTTTAATGAAAGGATTTGTTATATTAATATAAAATCTGGGTTCAGTCAAAAGCCTGCCCTTTAGGACCAGGAAGGCCACATGTTTCCTTAAGGCCCCAGGTTCCCCATCCCTTAATTGTGCCACAGGGCAGCCAGCAGGCCAGCACGAAGAGGTGAGCACGGCCCTGCACAGGGGAGTCAGGCAGGGAAGGCTGTCTGGAGGAGGCAGCATTTGATCTTGATCTTGACAGATGCGTAGGAAGTAGGGTGACGAGAAGGAGGGAGAAGCATTCGGGTGTCCAATAAGGATTCATTAAGCACCTCTGTGTGCCAGGCAGAGACAAGGCCCTGCAGGGCAGAAGCCCACAGATTTCAAGAGTCTGAGACAGAAGAGCCAGTGCTCATGAGACAGAGCAGGGCCTGGACATGGCCGACAGAAAGGGAGGAGCCAGCATTGAGGACCTACTGGACGTTCACATTTTATTCTTACCATTTGATGTGGAAACTGTGTGTCCACTCTCCGATAAGGAAACAAGGCACCGAGATCATAGGCTCCAGTCTGCCTGTACTTGGCGACAAGGAATAGGAGAACCCTGTCTTCTCTCCCGCTTGTCATAAAAGGGGCCTCTGACACCAAGGGGATGTGGTTTGGGGCCTAGGGCCCTGATGGGGCAGGTGTTGGAGGTCTGGAAGAAAATCTGGAAGATTCAATCCCAGGGTGAGTGGTCTCAGTAGCCTTGAGGACGTATAACCCACACCCAGAGGCTTTGGGAACTTGAGAAAATCACTTTATTTCTTTGGGCCTTTATTTCCTTAACTCCAAGGAGCTACGTGATCTCTGAGGCCCTCCTTCTAGCCTAGACCTCATGGATTTCTAACTGTGATGTATTAGTTCCCTGTCGCTGCTGTAACAAATTGCCACAGACCAAGCAGCTTAACATTGCTCATCTAACAGTTCTGCAGGTTAGAAGTCTGGCACGGGTCGACTGGCCTAAAATCAAGGCAGAGCCTCTTTCCTTCCAGACGTTCCAGAAAGAATCTGTTCTCTTGCCTTTTCCAGTTTCTAGGTAGAGGTCTCCCATTTCCTTGCCTCACTTTCTCGGGCCCACCTGTATCGTCCAGGATACGCTCATCATCAAGTCCGCTGATTAGCGACCTAAAGTCCATCTGCACCCTTGATTTACCTTGGCCATGGAGCCTAACATTTATAGGCTCTGGGGATGTGGGTTGCTTTGGCCCTTATTTGCCTTCCATACCTGGAAACTGAGACATTTCTGGGAGGTAAGCTGTTTCCCCTCTTTGGGCCTCAGTTTCCTCTTTTGTGAAGTGGGGATGATCTTGATGACCCCCACCACATATGGCTGCCTTGAAAACAAGATGAAGTGATGTGTATCCAAGTGGATTATAAAGGGTCAAGCACTGTACATGGGGTTAGTTCTTTGCTGCTGGGGCATTTATTTTGCTAGTGTAGTAACTGACGGCTCATGCTGGGTACTCACGCCTTTCTGTGCTTTGCTCAGAAAGCTTGCAGCATTCCTCTCCCACCCCCACCTCCTGCTATACCCCCAGAACACAAACGGGGGTCTGTCCACTGCTCCTACTCATTATAATCTCTCACTTCTTTTCACAGAACCCCAGGCACCCCTGGGATTGGGGAGTTGGGGGATGTCACTCAAGGATGCCTATTGAGTACTAAACAATAGCCCCTCATGAGGTCATAGGACTTCTTAGCAACTGCTCAGGCCCTTAGTAACCAGCCCAGAAGTGTTGATATTTATCCAACAGAACCTTCGGATTACTCAGTACACCCGATTCCTTCCCTAGAGCTGCAGGCCCTCAGAAGCAAGCTCCACCCACTTGGAGCTGCTGTTCCAGCTCTTCTGAGAGCAGGCCTGTCAGGAAGCATGGGACCCTGGTGTCCATCCCAGTTCTGTGCTCCTCTCAGGGCCTCAGTTTCCCTGGCAATGTGGGGATCAGACTGAACAACCATGAAATAGTATCTATATGTTCCTATTGGCCCAGAATGGCCCCATGTTTCAAGACAATTAAAAGCATTTTCATTCTTAAAAGTGCTCCTGGTTAGAAGGTCAATTTTCTAGTCACCCACCTCTCAGGCTACCTGCAGCCTGGATTCCATGATCCTTCCCCTCTACCCTCGACCCCAGTTCTGAATTAACCCTGAATAATTGAGCCTTTCAAGGATACTCCCCATGCATGGAACTGGACACTGGGGATACTGAGGCAGACCAGATATGGTGTCTGTGTTCAGGGACTTCTAGTTCAGGATCAAACTCCACTTAAACACTCTGCCGAAATCTAGGATCGAATCCAGAACTTTGTCATTCTCAGACTCACTTGTACTCTCCCCACTAAGCTATTTTAGTAAATAATAAAATAATAATACTCCATAGAATTCCAGTGGCATTTTGCAGTTTCTAAAGCATTTCTCTTACGTTACCTCGTTTAACCCTGACATCAGTTGTGGGTGTGGTTTTATTATAACATATGCCCATTGCACAGATGGGGAAGGGGAGGCTGGAGCACTGAGGGTGGAGTAGCTGGGTCCTCTGGGGAAACAGCTCACCCACTGCCTCCTCCCCTGTGGAATGGAGATATTAGTATCTGCTTCGCAGAACTTTGCTATTGTGCAAAGTAAATAAGATAGCACATAAGAAGTCCTTTAAAAACTGAAGCCTGCCTAAAGTGAGCACTTCTGCCCTGAGCTGTCCAGGAGCCCAGCAATTGTGTTTCCTGGTTGTTGACCTGCTCACCTGTGCCTCAGGTGCCCTAGACGTTCATCTGTGGATTTCCCAACCCACTGTGGAGCACATCCTGGTTGGAATCCCAGCTCACCTTAGGGCAGCTGTGTGACCCTAGGTAACATCCAGCCTCAGTTTCTTCATTTGAGAGATGAGGATGAGAGCTTGTTTGTGCTGAGAATGTGATGAGGCAAAGCCCACAAAGGAAACCCTTGGGAGAGCCAGGCCACACACGGTGCTCACAGAGAGGAGTTTCTGTATTGCCTGCCTGCCTTCCTTCCTTCCTTCCTTCCTTCCTTCCTTCCTTCCTTCCTTCCTTCCTTCCCTCTCTCACTCTGTCACCCTGGGTAGAGTGCCGTGGCATCATACTCACAGCAAACCTAAACTCCTGGGCTCCAATGATCTCTTTCCTCAGCCTCCTAAGTAGCTGGGACTACAGGACCAGCCACAACTCCCAGCTAGTTTTTCTACTTTTAGTAGAGACTGGGTCTCACTCTTGTTCAGGCTGGTCTTGAACTCCTGTCCTCAAAGCATCCACTGGCCTTGGCCTCCTTGAGATCTAAGATTACAGGCGTGAGCCATGCCTGGCCTGTATTGTTTTTCTGATGTTAAGTAGTTGAGGGATCTTTGAACCTGTTCATTGGGAGAAGGGGGAAGCCCCCACAAGGTGGAATTTGCTTCCCACACCAGGAGCCGAGCCAGCTTCTACTTTGGGCTATAGCCAGCACACTGCCACCTTATCCAGGGTTGGCTTCCAGCCACATTGGCAGTGAGAGTTTGGCCGATGAAAGCTGCTCCCTCTGTGCCCCACTCACCTTGAATGAGGAGAAGGGGCCCCCTCTTCCCCTTTTCTTTACAGAGCAACTCCACTGGGGCAAATATGTCAGATGCCATGGTGATGCCTAAGTGGTTTCCCGCCCACGCCCTTTACCAGTGCTGTGAGTCACCGGCCGGCACCAAGGCGGTGGCCCTGGGAAGGGTGTTTCCTCTCCGGTTGCAGAAATGCTGCCGCAGGCAAGCTCTAGAAAGCCAGAAGTGGGCCCATGACAGGTACAGCGAGGTTCCTTATGCAACTTTTGACATTGTTCAAAATCAATGTTACAGAAAACCCAGACTGGGCCCCTTGATAGGCACGGCTGAATTTCTTAGGCAACATTTCAGCATTGTTCAAAAAGCAGCATTAATGTTCATGACTTCCATTTGCCAATAGTGCTGGAGAGCTGGCCCAGCCAGACCTCGTGTCCTGCTTCCAGTGGCTCAGGCACAGAATAGAGTCCCCTTTTTTACAGGTGGGGAAACTGAGACATGCCTAAGGTGACAGGGCCAGGACACTTCCAGCTGTGTCTCTCTGCACCAGCCCTCAAAGCTTCCCTTTACTGGCCAACTTGGTTAGCTTTTGGAATTGGAGACGGAGTGAAACAGGTAAATATGATACCTTTTATGCTTTTTTGGATGACTCGTAATTGTGAGCAATTATGTCCAGTTGCTGAGCTGGAGGTTTGAAATCTGAATTCTAAGAAAAGAAGAAAAATCTGTTTCTAAAGACAAGTTAGCAAGAAAAGTATGTTGATAAAAATATTTCTTTTTAGCTTTTTCCTTTTTTTCCTTTTATTTATTTATTTTCTGTCTCGCAAGCCCTATCCCAGTTGGGAAAACTATTTCTTTATACAAAATGTTGCTGAAGCAGGGCCGTGGAAGACACATGTGTGTTACTGAGTTATTACAGAGAAAGGAAGTGTTTTAAGGATTATATTTTGCAAGTTGCAGCGATGGTGATCACAGATGCCCATCTGAGCTCTTCAGGTTGGCGTCTTTGGCCCCACCCACCCTGTGCCTGTGGCATGAGCTGAAAATCACCTTGCCCAATTGCCTTGCCCAATCCTGAACCATGCTACCTGCTTCTCTGAGAGCTGTGTCTTTCATCTTTCCCAACTGAATTCACTAATTGTTCTTCCGTCAAGTACTCTAACTATCCTGCAAGCTAATTAAAATCAGAGCTGAGCTCCAAGAGGGTGTGTGCTGGGGGAAGGAGGCCATAGGAGACATTTGCATAGTCATTTGGGTGATTTTGCATGTCTGACAGCTCTGGTTAGAGTCCTCTTAATAAAACACTTGACTGAGCCAGAAAGAAATAGACTTACACGGGAGTGGAGAAAAACTCCACACACATTCCCATCTCCCTCAGTCCTGTCTGAGCCTTAAACTTGCTTACCCTAAGTTGGGAAAAAGCAGACCACGTCATTCAGCCAATGGAGCAGCAGGCCAGGCCGGCTCCTGCCGGCACCGTGCCCTGTCGGAGGGTTCGCTTCGCAGCCAGGCCTTGCAGACTGTGCATAACAGCTTCTGTCTGTCCCAGAACAACTGTGAATGCTTCACCTTCCCTTTCGCCATGACCTCACCCAGCAGGGATTTTCTACCATTTAAAACTCTTCAGCAACTCGTTCTGAAGACTTTGGAGCAACATTGATCCTCGCCACTATTAAAGGAATGTGTGAAGCCAGCACCCAGGCAGCTGGGGATCTTGGGATGGATACATTAAGTCTTGATGGGGTGCCTGTGAAATGGATTTCTGTATATGAGAACCAGAATTCTTGTTGACTTTCATTGGAGCATTGAGAATGCATCCTTCTGGAAGGGAGAAATGTTTGGTGCCATAAGATAAGAGATTTGTTACCTCTATTGAACCAGATGTTTTTTTTAAAGTATCAAATAGAAAAAAAAAAAAAAATGTGCTTTCTGTGGGGGGATACTTACCTATAAAATTAGGGTCCAGTTTATTTCTGTGCTAAACAGAAAACTAAATCAAAATAAAAATTAAAATGTATCATGTAGTTAAATTAATCTTGAGGAGACTTCAGAAAAGCACAGTATTTTACCACAAGGTAAAACAATCTATGTTCCGGTGTGGTCCTGATTCTTGAGTAAAGTGTTCTGGCCCATTCCTACTATTTGCCTAAGTTCTAAATTGCAGAAATAACTAATATGTCTCCTCAGCCTCCCTTTGCAGGAAGCATTTATTGCTTTGATATTATTCTCAGCTCTGCGGTTGTCAAGTTGCTCTTTCTATTGAGACCTCAGAGGCTCTGCTGTGTGGGCCGCCAGCCATAGGAGACTGCCTTGGGCTGAGTTCCCGAGACCTGTCCTGAGGTAGAAGTCATTGTTATTAATGGTTCCTTGGGACTCTTAAGACAATGTGAACCTATCGGGATATTCAAAATCATATGGGATTTGGAGTCAGACCATTTTCTAGCTATGTGGCCTTAACTAGGTGACTTCCCCTTGCTGAGCCTTGTGGCTTCCTCTCCTGAATTCCAGCACCACTGGGTAAATCCAGTGGCCCTCCATGCTGGTCCCCTCCCCCGGTGCTGTGCTGTTCCCTCATCTGTCTCCCACGGGTTCTGTGGGCTCTCTGAGGGCAGAGCCTCTCATTTTGGTGCTTTTGTGCCCAGCCCAAGGCCTGACAAAGAGCAAAGGGCAGGGGTTCGGGGTGGGTGCAAAAAAGGAAGGAAGGAAGGAAGAAACAGAAGGAAGAAGGAGAAAGGAAGGAAGGAAACAAGAAGGAAGGGGGGAGGGAAGAAGAAAGGAAGGGAAAATATGGAAAACACAAACTGTAAACTCTTCTACAGTACATTTATTTCCTCATGGGCTGGTCTAATGAGCGATGCTAAAAATGACAGCCTTGCTGCCACCTAACACTGGCATCCCGGTCACCTGACAGCCAAGGCATATTGAACGCTTGTTTACGTCTGTTTACTCTGAAAGAGCCTGTGTGGTAGGTGCCACCATGATCCTCCGTTTAACAGACGACGAAGTATGATTGACAGGAGCGGTGCAATCACTCACCTGTCACACAGCTGCCATGTGATTGAAACCTGATCCCCACGATTCCAGAGCCAAGGGACTCAATCAGTGCACCCTCACCATCCACTTCAGGGCTTGACATGTAACTGATTTTGGCAAAAAGCCTTTGAATGAATGAATGAATGAATGTTCCTCCATAGCTAATCTCACATTCGATTCTCTGTCTCACTCTTGGTTCTGTCTGCCTGGAGTATGTAATGATTAAAACAAACCTCTGAGGTTCAACAGGCCTAGCTTTTCGTGTCACCCCAGGAAAGTCACATTCCCCCTAAAATGAGAATACTATTAGTACCTTCCTGCCTTAGGTTGAATTCTCCCAGAAGCAGACTGCAAGCTGAGGAATCAAGTGCATGCAGTTTATTTAGGAAGGTGGTAGAGGAGTGGGAAGGTGAGAGGGGAGTAACTATCAAGACAACTGGGGCTCGGTCATGCTGTGGGACTCTGGGTTCTAACCCACAGCTCATGATTTTCCCACCCAAGGGACAAGGCAGCTCAGGTATTTATACCCGTCAGTCACTGGTGGGGGGCTGCTGGGGTCAGGGGAGTGGCATCTGTCCACCAAAGAAGGTGTTCAGGCCCAAATTCAGATGCTGTGTGTGAAATCCAACCAGTGTGCTCCATGATGGCTAGATATGGGGTATTATGGGTGGGGTGACACCACCATCTCTGCACCAACTCTTGGGGACCCTATGAGGATTAGGGGATCTTGTTTGTATAGCTTGGCAAGTGGTCCTCAGCATACATTAAGCCTTCCACTAAGTAGCTATCCTGAGAGGTCTTTCCCAGAACTTTCTGTATGATACGAAACAGCGGTGGCGTAGTCCTGCTGAGTGCCAGGTTTGGGATCTAGCTGGAAGCTTGACCAGCAGGGGCCCAGCCATCCCATGATCATGGCAGAAAAAAGATCAATGAGGAATGTCAGACACACCTCTGTGGTGATGTGGGGCAATGCCCAGAGCACAGAGGACCCCAAGAGCTGCCTTATCCAACTCCCACATTTACATAGAGGAGCTTGTCCCAGGGTGCACAGCTGAGGGGCAGTACCATGGAGTCACACATGTGGGGCGTGCTGGGCATGCTCTCCAGCTGGGATATTTCTGTAGCACTGGAAACATATTTAGCAAATGTCTAAACTGAGAAATTTCCTGGGGGGGAATTTTAGCACAAGATGATCTTTCCTTCCAAGGGGCTTCTGCTTCGCTGGACAGAGGCTTGGAAAGTGCACATCTGCAGCTTCCCTAGGGACTAATATTCAGAAGTTTCATAGAACAGATGCATGGGAACTAAGATCTGTCCTCCCTGCTAAGGGCCAGCTCTGCAGCCTTAGACAATTCTCTCTCCTTCTCTAGGCCTGTTTCCTTGTCTGTAAAATGAGAATAGTGCATAAAATAATGGGTGTGAGAGTGCTTTGGGAAACATAAGCCACCTGCTTCTGATGGGTAAGGAGACATTATCATTGTTGATGCTGCTTTTGTTAGCAATGGTGTGACCTTGGGCCAGCCAGTTCTCTCTCTAAGAATTCTCTTCCTCCCCATTGGCTGTTATCTTATCCTAGAGGACTGGGAATGTGAAATCAGCCCCTGTGTCCTACCACCATGGAATATGACCTTGCCAGGCCTAAAAAGACTCATGTTCTAACCCAGTGTTTTTCAACCGTTTTTAATTCAGAGGGCACTTAAACCTATAGTTAAACTTCGGTGGCATAATTAAATTATGTTAATTTTTTTAAGACTGTGCTTTGAACTTCTTTTAAAAATAATTTGATTAATAATCTTTAAAAATTTTTTCAGCACACCGTTTGAAAATCACTATTCTAAGTCCTTGCAGTAGGGGAAACGGAGGTCCAGAGAGAAAAGAGGGCTTTCCTAAGGCCATGAGCCTCTGTGGCAGTCAGTTCTGGAGTGGCTTACTCCCAGCTCACTGCTCTTCCCTACTGCCCCCACACTCTCTCCTCTCCCTGTGCTGTGCCAGCCCTGGCCAGGAAGTCTGGGAGGGCACAAGGTCTCTCGCTGCTCAGTTCTCGGCTGCTAGAGTGTTCCTTCTCTGCAGCAAGTCGACATTTCCGCCTCTGAGTTGGTGTGCAGCAGATGGCACAGCAGAACTGAGCCTCGGGGTCTATTTTTGACTCTAGGAGGACATTGTGCAAGTGCACAGCGCTTGCCAATGGGGGCCGCAGACCTGGACTGTGGGGCAGCCTTCATCTATTGTCTTTGGGATCTCTACAGCCTGGGTTTGAAGCTTGGTTTTGCCTCCGTTAGCTGTGCACCTTCAGATATGTGGTATGCCTCTAAGGGCCTCAGTTTTCCTGTCTGTAAAATGGGGGCAGTGGGATCAACAGGCCATACCTCATCAGTGTGACAGGCTGGTGGCCTCTTGGAAGGAGAGAGCAAAGGCATGGCGGCGGGACTTCGGGGCTAATCTCTATCTCTGAAAAGTGGAAGCTTGAGAAGGCAGGGACCTCAGAAGGAGAGCTCCTGGCAGGACTCAAGTCAAGGTCCGGAATGGGACCGTCCAGGGTGCAGACCCGTCATACCTTCATGTAGCAGCTGAGCCGCCCCAGCTGGGTGGAGAGGCCGGTGGCTAGGGCAGGGCCAGGCACAGCCCTGAATTCCAGCGCCTTTCTCTGTTCTGAGTAGGCAACCCTGGGAAGGAGGGATCCAGCTGAGATAGATGAGAGGGTTGGTGGAGGTTGGGGGGAGGCTGACAGCTGAGAGGAAAGGGGTGTGAGGAGAGAGTGTCTCAGCCTGCTGGAGTCAGGCAGATGGGTGCTGACCAGACAGTGAACCCCAGCTCTGGAGGAAATGGGGGAGTCACTTGAGAGCAGGCAGCAGGAGTGCTGGGAGATGGAAGCAGAGGAGCCCGCACAAGCTGGCCTGGGGCAGATGGCCTCTGTGCCTGTTTAAGGAAGAATACTGTACTGTTCACCATTATATTGTTTTTGTTATTACCATAAACAAATTATTTCAGTCCTCTACTCTGCATTTTTCATTTGAGACTATTAAGATATTTTTCTGGGTCATAAAAACTATTTTAAAATAGACTTTTTGATAAATGCATAATATTCTCTTTTATGGTTGCTCAGTGGTTTAATGTAACTATTCTCCTGGGATTAGACATTTAGATTGTATCCAAATCATGGCTGTGATCTAAAATGACAATGACAGTAGCAAAACACCATGATGAACACTTTTATGATTCAATATTATTTGCGTTTTCAATTACTGCCATTCGAATAGGCTCCTAAAAAGTGAAATTACTGAGTCAGAAACTGCATTTTTTCTTTATTGTGTTTCTTAGCATTATTTTTTGATACATATAAAATAAATTACATAACATAAATGTTGGTTTAGTAACACAGTTATATCCCAAAACCATCACCCAGCCTAAGAACTAGATTGTCACCCGATAATTTGCATATCTCTTCCCCAGCCCCTCCATCTCCCAGAGGAAATGGCCATTTCCTTGCTTTTTAAAAGACAGCGTTATCTCATGGGCGGGTATGCTTGTACCACACATTGTTTAGTTTCATTTTTGTCTTCCTCCTTCAAAACGGCATTGTACAATGTGTGACCTTCTGCAACTTGCTTCTTGTGGGCCACAGGGTGTTTCTCAGCTCATCCATGTGACAGCTGTCCCTGTAGTTCCTACCTTTTTGTTGCTGCCTAATATTCTCTGGTGTCACGGTATCACATGACTCATTCTCCAGCTGCTGGACGGGTGGGTGGCTTCCAGAGTGGAGTTCTTTCAAACAGAAAGAAAGGTGTTTCTGGGAACATTCTTGGCCATGGTGCCATCCACCTGGGAAGGCAGATTCTGCAGGAGCAGGTGGGAACACTGAGGCAGGGAGTCACAGGACATGAGCTGGTTGGAATTGGAGGAGGGCTGCAAAGAGCATCATCTCATGGGCTTGGCTGAGCTACAGCGCACTTATCTGGGGCTTAGCTGCGGAGGTCAGTGAGCTGGGACTTAGGAGCACAGGTGGGACCTCTTCAGCCCTTTGTGAAAGGAGCCTGCTCCACCCTCCTCTCCACCTTGGTGCTGTTAAGCCTGAGCTTCCTAAAGTGTGGGGTGTGTACCTCCAAGGGTGCCTAAGAGGATATTAGGTGGCATTAAATGAGAGCTCATCACCTGGTCAAAAAACTCGTTTGCTTTAAGTTCTCTTTTGGTCGTCCAGGACACAGTTCTGACCAGAACTACTAGCATATCTTAATGAAACACCCTCCCCCAAATATTTGCTAAACTCTGAGCAGAGGGCAGACTTTGGGCTCAGGACCCCATGCAGGCAATAGAATTTACCACACATAAAGGCATCCTGTTGATTTCCTTGCATTTCTCTGTTGTGGTCATCTTCTATTTCTGGTGAGTGGCACTGATTTTCCACTGACACTAGTGGTAAAATTTTCCTTTTAAGATAAATGTGTTTAAGCTTATATCAGGTAGGTTAAGAAAAAATAAATATGAGGCGAGATAGTAACCTGTAAAAGGAGATACAGTGGTATTCATTACTATGGAAGGATAGTTACAGAGAGAGAGAGAGAGTAACATTGATGGCAGCCGTATTTGATTGACTGAGGTTTAGGAAACAGTGACTTACTCAGCCATCCTCAAACTTTCTGTCTCACACTTTATGCCCTTAAAAATTATTGAGCTTTGATGAATCCTATGTACTCAATTTTGATATGAGGACAATTAATGACAATTAAGGTCACGGTAAGGATGGGGGAAGTGGAAAGCAGAGAGAGAAAGAAGGAGGGAGGGGTGCCGAAAGGAAGAGAAGAGAGAGGGAAGGAGGGAGAGGGATGGGGCCTTGGTGTGTGCCACACCTTTTGGGGGCAAGACAGGATTGTAGGAGGGACTTTACCTAACAAATGCAATCAGTGTAACCTGGCTTATTGTACCGTCAATGAATCCCCAACAATAAAAAAAAAAAAAAAAAAAGATAATCCAGAGAAAAACATTTGCCACCTTTTGCAGGGATTTTGAGTTAGTATTCTAAAAATAGAGAAGAAATAGCACAATAAATTACAGAAAAATGGGCAAAAGTTATGAACAGACATTTCATCAAAAAGTTATAGTTCACTTAATCTATATGAAAAGCATATAAATCTCACTAATAATAAAAAAAAATTCAAGTTAAAACTACACATATTATTCACCCAGTATGAAAAAAATGTAAAAGTTCATCAATCTCTTCCTTTATCAAGTTTGGAGGAAAGGAGCATTCTTGTACATCGCTGATATAAAACAGAACCAACTAATTTAGAAGAAATCAATGGAATCTAGCAAAACCAATGTATTCATTTACCCTCTGACTGAGTAATTCCACTCTAAGACTTCATCCCAATGGCAAAAATAGCAAAAGATATACAAAGAAGGGTATTTGTTACAGCACAACTTATTACGATAAAATTTTGCAAACAAATCTATTAACTATCAACAGAGAACTGGCTTAGGGGTTAGCAAGCTACAGCCCCTGGGTCCATGGGTCTGCTTTTATATAGCCTGAAAGTTAAGAATAATTTTACATTTTTAAAGATCATAAAGAAGAAGGAGGAAAAAGAGCATGAGTGATGAAAGAGGAGGAGGAAGAGAGGAGAAGATGAGTATGTTATTATCCGGCCTTTTATAAAAGATGTTTTCTGAACTCTTCACTATGAATCAACATGGTACATCCATACAATGAAGAATTATGCAATCACAAAACAGAATGGGAACTACAAACAATAACTACAATAGCCTGAAGCATAACAAATATATTTAAATACATGCATTAATAATGATACTAAAGAAACAACAGAACAACTCATTGGTCACTTTTGGAGAATGCTGAGACACAAGCAAATAAAAGGAAAGAACCAAGCATTTAAGCTGCTTTCCTGAATAATCAAATGATGTATTATAGAAGTACTCCAACTTAATAAATGAAGGAGGAATGATAAAATTAGAGTATCATCATTTCTGTCCTCTTTAATAAAATAATACCTGTAGACAATTATCATAAATGGTTACTAGCATTACAAAAAGAGATCAAAAGACAAAAGATATCAAGTGCCTCATGATATAAATAAACATCACCAACTCCGGAACAATGTTAAAAAAGTTAAACTTTAATCTGAGTAAGCCTTTAAATTTAGCTATCAATTTGTAGATAGCTGAAAGTGAATACACAAGGAACAGAAAAATGCTTTTAATGATACCACAGGAAAATCAGCAAAATTCAAACTATGGGAAACTCTTCTCAAAAATTTTTTTCAACAAATAAATAGCAAAGATGACAAGAAAGAGAGGAAACCTACGGATCAAAGGAAACTTAAGAGACCTATCAGTCAGTTAAAATATCTGGGTCTTACTTGGATCATTATCTCAAACCAATTGTGAAAATGTATCTATGCAGCAACTAAGGAAATTTTAACACTGAGTGGATATTTGAAAAAATTTAAAAAATCATTCATTGTTTTAGTATGATGATTGTATTGAGATTTTTTTTTTAAGTCTTAATTTTTACAAGAGCAAACTACTGTATTTATGGAAGAAATCATACCAAGTCTTATATTTTCTTCAAAATCTTCTAGAGGTAGAGAAGTAATGAGTCAAGGCCTAGATGAAATGAAATAGGCCCAAAATTGATCATTATTGAAGCTGAGTACAGGGGGACTAATTGTGCTTCTCTACTTCAGTATATAATAGAAATTTTTCATAATAAAAGTATCACTTTTAAATAAAATGTATTAACTTGAACACCACTATTCATCTCAAGCACTGGGGACAAAGTATGAATTATAAATTTTGAGGTTGGCAACTGTCTCTGGTTCCACTAAAAACTCGCCATGGAGTATAAGTGTTGCCCTTTGGAAATCCTGTTCTATGAGCTAAAGTTCTGCATCACTGACAAAGATCTCTCTTTTCTAAGTTCATTCTGCTTAATGGTTCCATGGATTTTAGTATAAATCACTGGCTCCCAAATTTGGTTAAGAAGCAGAATCATCTAGAGAATCCTTTCTCAAAGTTCAAATGTTAGAGTCCCATCCCAGCTCTGCTAAACCAGAACCTCTATGGTTTGGTTCAAATCTATTTTTAACAAGCTCCAGTGACTCACATGAAGTCAGCTCAGAACTTACTGTGGGACTACAATTTAAATCAATATTTCTCAAGCTTTTAAATTCATGTTCCTTTTGATAAATATAAAGATTTTTATCAACTTTTTAATATCACCAGTAGAATCCTTAGAACTTTAACACGTTTTGTTAATTATAAATATATAACCTATTTTATATATTTAAATAAAGTATATGATGTACATGTTTTACATATTTTATATATTATCTATACATAATATAGTTGTATTCTAACTACCTAACTTCTCCAAGTTTCTCCACTCAAACCTTAGGTTAGTCCTCAAATTTGCTTCTTGAATATTAACACAAAATAGTTTAAGCAACATTAAAACAGGTACTATATCATATTTCTTTCATTAGTTCCATCACCATTAGCATCATAATTTGGCAGGATAATTAATTTTTTTCATTCAACAAGTTTTTACTGAATACCTGATGTGTGCCAGGCATTGTGCTAATAATATAATAGTAAATAAGACAATTACCCCTTGTTCCTGCCCAGGGGAGGCTACTTCCTAGTACACAGAGACAGTTAATGATCAAGATGAGCCAAGGAAGTGATGAGTTCTATGAAAATAATAAAATAGGATGGCAGAAATGGCTGGAGTGAGGGAAGATCACCACTTTAGAAACAATATTCTACAAAGACCTCTGTGAAGAGATAACACTTGAGCTATGACATTTAGTGATGTTGAATTAGTAACATCTCAACTTTTGAGCTGAGACTCTTAATGATGAGCAAGAACCAAATCATGAACTGGAGGAAATGTTCCCAGTAGAGAAGTTGAAACGCAAAGCTCTAAAATCAAGAACAGAAAGGCCACCAACAGGACTTCAGCGTGGTGAGGATGGGGAACCCTGGCACTGGATCATCTTTGGAAGCATTAATTTGTATTTGGTTTCTATTGCTACAGAAAAATGGAAAGTGTAAATGTCATTTTTCTCACCACAACATCAAGATGATAGCAAAGATTTTATTTAGATTTGGGGTTTTTTCATTTTGTTTTGCATTTTTGCCTTAAAGGTTTGCTAACAACTTTTGTGTTTTGGAAACTAAAGCAGAAGATGCCAGTTTTCTGAAAGATAACCCTCTCATCTTGCCTCAAGCTTTTTTTTGGGGGGGGGAAGGGGGTTAAAGTTCTAACTAAGAAAGTGGAAGATTCTTTAGCCCAAGGAAATTAGAGAATATAGCAAATTGTAGCTCTAGAAACCACAACAAGACATCCTTCAAGGCCAGGGAAAGATGCAGAGCCAGCTACTCTCAAGGGCCAAGAAAGACCTGGAAGGCATCATCAGGAGTGAACAGAGGAGACTGAGGTCCAGAGAGCCTTTCCCAAGGGCACTGGACTGCAAAAGACCCATGGAGAATTTTCACATCCTTGGAATGTTTAGAGGGCTCTAGAGTACAACTGAAGTTGAATGTCTCTCCTAAGAAAATAAGATCAGAGAGGGTAATATAAACTGAAGCAATAAAAGAAATGTGATTTCTCTTCTACTTGAGAGTCATGCATTAAAATTAGTACCTATTGCAATAAATAATAAATACAATTAAACAAAGAGATTACTCTCTGCTTGTTTCTTTCTATGCATAATTTACAATCACCCCATAAGGAAATCATTGTTACTTCTCCTTATACCTTCCCCGTCAAGGTAGATGGGGATATTAAGACCCAGGGTACGTTGTCCCAAAGTCTTAGCTAATAAATTAAAAGGCCACTTAGCTAGCAGCACTACACAGTTGTAGGTGTGTTGACAGTACTAGTATATTTATGTTATTATTTTTTTAATTAAATCATAGCTGTGTACATTAATGCCATCATGGGGCACCATACACTGGTTTTATAGACCGTTTGACACATTTTCATCATACTGGTTAACATAGCCTTCCTTCCCATGCTCTGGTTTCTCTTCAGATCGCATAAATCTTTTGCCTTTTAACATAGCCTTCCTGGCATTTTCTTATTGTGTTAAGACATTTACATTCCACATTTACTAAGTTTCACATATACCCTTGTAAGATGCACCTCAGGTGTAATCCCACCAATCACCCTCCCTCCGCCCATTTATGTTATTTATTAATCAGCCAGTTGAAGAATCTCTTACTGTAAGCATCTTAAACTAATAACTAAACCATCTGATTTACTATAGGTTACTGAGTGATTCACATTTATTAACAGCGTGTATGGTTTAGTAATCTACTATGTAAAAGGAGGGCATTAGTCAGAACAATAAAACAAATACTGTCCTGTACAAGCAATAATCTCTCACAAACAAGCATAAAGCAGTTCCAAGCATTTCTTTGGAAGTTTGGAGGCGGGGAAGACCATGTTTGCCTTGAGATACCAAGGAGGCACCTCTGCAAAAGAGCCATGTGACAGCAAGGAGCCACCCAAATCTTATCATACGTTCATGAAGATGCCTAAACATTTTTCCTGGGTATCTGAATAACATTAGCTGACCTAATTAGTTCAGAACAACCCAAGGCTGTTTTCCCTTAGCAGCAAGTTTGTGCCTGAATTATATTAATGTTCTTCTTTACACAGCCCAAATGAATCCCATTTGTTTGAAGGAACAAGAAATAATGAACTTCCCTAGACAGTGCCCTCCTCTGGATCACTAGCAAAGATAAAACTATGTCACAGTACAGATTTACAAATATGTGACTACCTTGGTGACTGAGTGTCGTTAGGCTTCTCCTTTCCATGTAACATGCACCCCACCCACAGGAGCTGGGGGAGAGGTGAGGGCCTTGAGTCGCCTCTGCGCTACTGTTCCCTGCCTCCCCCACTGCTGATTGCTCCCAGCCTGCAGTAAATCAGACTCGTCTCTCCCAGCCGTGAAACTGGGCCCAGTTTGAGTCTCTTTTGGTAGCTCAAACTGAGAAGATGGACATTTGGTAGCTATAGAAAGCCATATTCTGGCATGAATACATGAAAGGAGACAAATAGTTGATAGAGAAAAATAAACAGACACATGAACACAACCAGAAACACATGTCTATATAACATAAGAGCGAGAACCACCCAGCGAGTAACTGCCTTGGCTATTGATGCTTCTGCCTCCTTGTATGGTCCCTGAGATATTGGTGTGGTTGCTGAGATATTTATAACAAATTCACCTTTATTTGCTTACGCCAGCTCAAGTGCTTCTGCTACCTGCAACCAAAAGACCATTGACATTTGCAGGAGCCCAAAAAGAAAAAAAAAAAAAAAAGATATATAACACAAATGTAAAAGTAAGAAGAAAAATTACTTTCTTCCTCTAAATTGATACAGAAAAAGCTTCTGATAATATCCAGCATTCCTTCTTGATCAGCATGCTTAAGAAAATAGGTATAGAAGGAACATTTCTTAAACTGATAGAGGCCATCTACAGCAAACCCATAGCCAATATCATATTGAATGAAGTAAAACTGAAATTATTTCCACTCAGATCAGGAACCAGTCAAGGATGCCCACTGTCTCCGCTATCTCCGCTGCTTTTTAACATTGTAATGGAAGTCTTAGCCACTGCAATCAGGCAAGAGAAGGCAATCAAGGGGATCCAAATAGGACCAGAGGAGATTAAACTGTCACTCTTCACAGACAATATGATTATATATCTGGACAACCCCAGGCAATCAACTACAAAACTCCTAGAAGTGATCAAGGAATACAGCAATGTCTCAAGATATAAAATTAACACTCACAAATCTGTAGCCTTTATATATACCAACAATAGTCAAGGGGGAAAAAAAACAATCAAGGACTCTATTCCCTTTACAATAGTGCCAAAGAAGATGAAATATCTGGGAGTGTATCTAACAAAGGACATGAAAGATCTCTATAAAGAGAACTATAAAACTCTGAGAAAAGAAATAGTTGAAGATGTTAACAAATGGAAAAATATACCATGCTCACAGCTGGGAAGAATCAACATTGTTAAAATGTCTATACTACCTAAAGCAATTTACAGATTTAGTTTGATCCCTATTAAAACACCTCTATCATGCTTTAAAGACCTGGAAAAATTAGTACTTCGTTTTATATGGAAACAGAAAAAAACAGGAATAGCCAAGACATTACTCAGAAATAAAAGCAAATCAGGAGGAATCACGCTTTCAGACTTTAGGCTATACTATAAATTGATAGTTATCAAAACAGCATGATACTGGCACAAAAATAGAGAGGTAGATGTATGGAACAGAATTGAAGACCAAGAAGTGAACCCAGACACCTATCATCATTTGATTTTTGATAAGCCTATCAAAAATATAAACTGGGGGAAAGATTCCTTATTTAACAAATGGTGCTGGGTGAATTGGCTGATGACCTGTAGAAGACTGAAACTGAACCCACACCTTTCTCCTAACAAAAATTGACTCTCACTAGTTAAAGGATTTAAACTTAAGACATAAAACTATAAAAAGTCTTAGAGAGAGTGGAGGGGAAATGTTTGAAAAAATTGGCCTGGGAGAATACTTTATGAGGAGGACACCCAGGCAACTGAAACAACATCAAAAATACATTACTGGGATCTGATCAAATTAAAAAGCTTCTGCATTGCCAAGAACACACTAAGTAAAGCAAATAGACAGCCCTCAGAATGGGAGAAGATTTTTGCAAGTTATATTTCTGACAAAGGTCTAACAA
>CAUYPK010065137.1:0-35523 GCA_963574355.1 Loris lydekkerianus
GAACACTTCTACACTGCTGGTGGGAATGCAAATTAATACATTCCTTTTGGAAAGATGTTTGGAGAACACTTAGAGATCTAAAATAGACCTGCCATTCAATCCTATAATTCCTCTACTAGGTATATACCCAGAAGACCAAAAATCACATTATAACAAAGATATTTGTACCAGAATGTTTATTCTGGGCTGAAAGTGATGGCCAAGTATTTCCATTCTTAATTCATAATTGGTAAGTCATGGAAAAAACCCAAGTGCCCATCAGTCCACAAATGGATTAATAAATGGTGGTATATGTACACCATGGAATATTATGCAGCCTTAAAGAAAGATGGAGACTTTACCTCTTTCATGTTTACATGGATGGAGCTGTAACATATTCTTCTTAGTAAATTATCTCAAGAATGGAAGAAAAAGTATTCAGTGTACTCAGGCCTATTATGAAACTAACTTACTACTTTCACATGAAAGCTATAACCCACTTATAACTGAAGAATAGGGGGAAGAGGGAGAGGGAAGGGAAGGAAGGAGGAGGATAGGCAGAGGGAGGGTGATTGATGGTATTACACCTGCGATGCATCTTACAAGGGTACATGTGAAACTTAGTAAATGTAGAATATAAATGTCTTAACACAATAACTAAAAAATGCCAGGAAGGCTACGTGAACCAGTGTGATAAAATGTGTCAAACGGTCTATAAAACCAGTGTATGGTGCCCCATGATCGCATTAATGTACACAGGTATGATTTAATAATAAAAAAGAATGTTAAAAAAAAGCATAATGAAAAAGATCATTGCACATAAAAATGTACCCATTATTTTAAATAAATAGAAGTAAAAGTTAGATAGCAAACAAAGGAAAAAAATGTATGTGACAAATGCCACAGGCAAATGTTTAATATCCTTAATATAAAAAACCTATATTCAAACCAGTAACATAGATCAATTTCTTTTCTTTCTTTCTTTCTTTTTTTTTTTTTTTTTAAACCAACTGGATAGAACTTAAGCCAATCAGACTAAACCAAATCCATCTAGTTCTGATCAATTCAAAGGGCTTAGGGGCCTATCTGGTCACCACAACCTGGTTATTATTAGCACAAACTGGTTCTCATCAATTTAAACTCAAGCATATTGAATTGAATTTGTACAATGCCAAGAAGGCACCAAAGCATCAACCTATATTTAGATCCACTTGCAAATATCTTCCAGGCTTGTATTTGAATCTCAGTAAACGTGGATGCTTCTTTAGAATACTTCTTGATCCATGCAGAGTTGATCAATCACTGCTTTAGCAACATTATTACCTGACTTATTACATTACTTCTACAATTTGTTTATTCCTTAACAAAACTCCTTTATATGTCCACCTGATACTGATTCAACTTGTTTAATCAGTGAAGAAAGAACTAATTAAAGCATCTACAAGTGTAAAGGACATTGAGTATCACAAGAGAGGCCAGCCTCCAGTTCTACAGTTTTGTGCCTTCCCTCACTAAAGTGTTGGATTTTCTCCTATGTCATTAAGATTTTATTTTATTTTTAACTTTTTTGGTCTCAATCTAAGATGTCTAGGATTGTTTTAATCCTAGTAGATGTTACTTGTCTTTATGACTTTGAGATCTGCAGCTCCTTTGTAACCACAGAAGGAACTGTGTTTAAGACTTTTAAATTAGGTACTTGTGGCAATTATTTTTAGAAGTGGTACTTTTCAACCTAAAAGCAGTACTGATAGCAAGACATTTTCTCTCCATTATCTCAGAAATGGAAAGACTAAAAAGTTCCCATGGCTTCTTTGCCTTATACACAGAAAGGGTACCATACAGATAGAGAAAATAAGGGTCTGTCATTCTTCAAATTAGGGCTTTTTAACTAATGTGCCTTTTCCTTTGGACCTAGTTCTTGACCTTATATACTATGCAAAACACTTGTATGCAGAACATAATTATAGAACTTAGTTTTTGAAGAAAGACTGTTTCTCTAATGGAAGTTTCTATAAATAGACTACCTTTCCTTTTAAAAAAAAAGAACCACTTATCAAAAAGAAGTATAAAAACCAAGTGAATGGTCTACTGAAAGTGACGGCCAAGTATTTCCATTCTTCTGAAATGAGAATGAATGTTGAAATAGGTAACTGAAATTCAAGGAAGTAGGACTAAGGGAATGAAATATTTAACCTAATACAGAATATTAATATTTATCTATTTAGCAAATACAGAAGAAAGTTGGTCGTTCAAGGTTTGCAATGGAAGGAAGGGCCACTAGATTTCTTGCTAATTTCTTCTCCTATAGTTTATCTCCTCTCTTTTCTCCTCCAAGAAAAGACCTTATGAGAAAGCAATGTAAAGTTAACACCCAAGTAGCAACTAACTTATACCAGAAACATTCTAAGAGCTCTATGTAGTTTAACTCATTTCATCCACAGACACCCTCACAACACTTGTACAGAAAGGGGCTGATTATCCCCATTTTATCAGTAAAGAAGCTGAGGAAGACAGAAGTTAAGTAACTTGCCCAAGGTCATACGTAGTACATCTAGGACATAACAGAACTAAGTCCTGGGATCAATTAATCCATTTACTCCTGACATTACTACAATTAATCTTTCTTGTCAGCAAAATGGAACAGTGCACTTTTTTCAAACGGTGTTTAGAGAAATAAATTGAAAAATGTATAAGGCACCAAGTAAAATGTTTGCCATAGAATAATTCCCCAACTTCCTATGCCTATATATATATATATAGGCATAGGAAGTTGGGGAATTAAGTATATATATATATATATATATATATATATATATAGAGAGAGAGAGAGAGAGAGAGAGAGATAGGATTGGTGACAAGAGGACAAGAGATCAGAAACATATTTTGGCTCTAATTACATCTTTGAGGAGATACTGCTGTAAAAAAGCAAACTTGAAATAATCTCATACAAATAGAAACAAGAGAAATACTCTATGGTCAGACAAGAGAGAAAAAGACCAATATGCAGAAGGTGGAAATGCTTAAATTATGAATTTAAAAAAAGAAACCCAAGACAGAAATTATCTTCTCTGCAGGATCCAAAAGAGTGTAAAATAATTCTACTGAATCCGGGACTAATATGTTTCTGTGCCAAACCTGACTGAGACAGCAGGAGGATTGAGAATGTAAATAAAACAGCTCACATAAAAAATTTCTGAATGAAGTGGTGGCAAAGGTCAAAGGGAGAAGTTCTCAGTGCTATTGATAAAGGACTTCATTACGCTATCAGGGGAACAGGGTATAAATATTTATTCAAATGACACTTCAAATGAATGTGAAGGTTAATGAATCTATCCTGCTGAAGGCAAAGGCACTCCAACCCCAATGCACTGCAAGGACAGAACCTGCAGGAAACTTTGGGAAAAGGGAAAACTTTAAGAAGACTACAGCTGTGTTTTCAAATGATTTCAATTAGAAAATCTAATGGCAATGTCTCACTGCCAACTGTAGAATTAATTGTAACAACCAACTGGATGCTTGGTTGTAATAAATTTATATTTTCTATTTCTCTTGCTTCTTCTAATTTCCATAGACCATTTTAAAAAAGTTCAATCTGAAGGAAGTACAAGTGGAAAGTGGGAAGCAGAATGGGAAGATAATTTAACCTTTACAAAAATGAAAAGGATTCTTGTGTTTTTGAATGACGTCTTCCATCTCCATTTCTTTAAATGTTTAAAATTTACAAAAAGAAATTTATTATGGAAAACATTTCTGTGTAGAATCCTCCAATATGATATTTTACACATTCACTCTGCAAGTATTTATTAATCAAATGCATTATTAAAAGAGAATTAAGACAATATTAGGACATTACACTAGAATAATATGTATATGTTCAACTATTTTTTAATTCAGTGTGTCTATATTAAGTATTCTATGTCCAAATGCTGGGTGTTTGAAGAGATACAAGAATAAAAAAGGTATAATTCTGCCATCCAGTGGGATATGGTAAATATACAGCACTTGTTAAATGATAACTACATATCACAAATAGACTGAGAAAATAATTCAATGCAGTACAGTGAGAGTTAAGGGAAGAAGAGTTGGAAAAGAGTAAAATATACATGAAAAATGTTATGTTTGTATCTGGGCAGAAATAAGGGTAGAAGAAGGGGATTCTCTATTTGACATATGAGGGTAGAAGGAAGGTATTATTGGCTCTCGTAATGAGAGGTGCAAAGATATACTGAGATATACAAAATTTTTGTAATTTACCTAAAGTAATGACACTGCATTAACATTGCCATCCTGGTCCTAAAAAAGATGACAGTGTTTATGAATCTTGGAACCACCAAAGCAAATTTCAAGTATTTAATTTCCAATCATCTCCCAAAATTGTCTAGCACAATATGGACACTTATTTATTATGGGCATTTATTAAATACAATTCTAGATGAGATACAGCCTGTGTACATGAGCTCAAAAGAGACAGGTAGTCTTTAGCTACTTAAAAGGGGGGTATATCTCATATGGTCCATGTGAGCTGATGCTCTCAATGACATCGTTAGTGGACTTCAAAAGTTAAATTATATCTCTGGAAGGTAGATGTTGATGAAATGATTCTCGTAATGCCAATAAATGCTACTCATAATGCTACCCACACTATCTACCATTTCCTGCCAGACCTCTTTGTGGAGCTGTGTAAAATCTCTCAGTTAATTCTTGCATCACTTTTATAAAGGAGATGCCATTAATATCTAATGGAATCATTAGGTTCCATGAGGAATTCTGCAAGAGGCTAAATAACTTGCCCAAGTTCAAAAGTAAAGAAGAGATAGCATGAAAACTCAAAGCAAAGGCAAGGAGGGTATTCTCTATGTTTTACTATCAATTAAATTAACAGATGCAAAAGAGGGTCTGACCCATGCTTTAAATTCTCAGAAAGCATCCTAAGCTGGCTGGGTGTTGCTCTTTTCTGTAACATCATGTAGATATAGCAAAGACACAAAACACTTGTCTTTGGGATGAGTGAAATGAAAAGATTGTCAAGGGATACAAACAAATACTAAACTGTGCCCTTTCAAATTAAATTATAGGAGAAATTTTATCTTAATTTCCTCTGTCAATTACATGGATTCATTGTCTTAAAATTATAACTAGTTACTAAGAATGATTAGAGAATTACTTTTCTTTGAGATCTTTCAAATTAGGTTAAGATGAAATAAGCTTAAAGAAATCATGATTATGGGATTCTATAATAGGGGACTTTGCCATTATTAAAATAAAAAATTTTATGTGCACGCTAATAGCACACAGTGTTCAAATTATTATTGTTAGTGTTTAAATTATTATTATTATCATTATTATTATCATTTTCCACAATTGGCAAAGCCAGAAAGTCACACTTAAGATGCATCACACATGGTGAGCAGGACTAAATGGTGAAGCCCAGTTGTTAGATGAATAGCGTATGAAATTATCAGCAAGGAAAACAACCAAAGTCCTTATGATAACATAGCTCACTTATTTCCGCAGTTATAGCTTTCTGGCTCTTAGATAGTAGCCTTAAACTTTCCCTAATTTCTGGCAGATTCACACACCTCTCATAAATTCAGACAGTCCCATTCCTATGATTTCAGTAAACTGTAAATGCTGTTAAAACACATTGTTCTAATAAAACATTCAGATGTTCAAACAATATACTACTTGTTAATAAAAATGATAATGCAAATGTTTGGAATAATAATCACTATCTCTGCTTTAAAAAAATAAAATAGAACATTCACTATATATTAAAGTACCTGAATGTTCATTTACAAAAAATAGTAGTATGACTCATTTAATTAAAATTTATTTTTAAATTCCTCCATTTAAACTTGCTTTCTAGAACACACATAGGCTCTCACAGAAATATTAAAAACTGAGACTATTTTAAACTTCCCCATTATCCTGATTATCTTACCTGGTCTTTTCTAGTTCTAGAAAGATGAAAGGGCTTGAACTTGATATCAGCAGTTTTCAGGGTTTGTTAGTTTCTTTTCTCTGAACTTTATATCAGCAGTTTTCAGGGTTTGTTAGTTTCTTTTCTCTAAGGACCCCTTTAAATCTTAAAAATTTTTGAGAACCCAAAGAACTTTTTGCATGGGTTACATTTATCAGTATTTGTTATTAAAAAATAAAACTGAAAAATGTTTATATGTTTTCTTATTAATATATTTTAAAATAATAATAATAAACCCTTAACATAATAACAAATAAAACGTTTATTTTCAAAAATAAAAATAAAGGGAAGAGTGGTCTTGTAATTTCCGGCTACAAGACAGGTGGATTCTTCTATCTGCTTTTGCATTTGATCTAGTCTCTTGGAAACACCACTCAACATTCATGACAGAATCAGAATGCAAAACGCAAATACAGTAATGCATTATATTATTATAAAAATATTCTTGACCTTGCAGACCACCAGAAAACATCTCAGGGACCTCCAGGGGTCGCTGGAGCATCATTTGTCCCAAATTCACTATACCATCTTAAAATGGTTATATGTAAAAATAGGTTAGTTTTAATATTTGACTTCAGTCCTCTTGTGTACTTAAAATTTTTTAAATATTAAAACTTTATTATCTTAATATTGGTATACTTTTGATTCTTTTGAATGGACCTTTATTGAGACATTTTGGGATTAGGTAAATTCTATCTACTATCGACCAGTGATCTGGTCATTTATAGCAGAACTGATTACAATTTTATCTACCATTACACATTCTTATCAACAATCATACGTTGTAGGCCTTTTAGAAAGAAGCCTGTTACCTATCAACAAGGACTACCTTACTTAGGGTGTGCCTGGTATGTCTATCTCCAGGGAGTTGGAGGAGTTTTGTACTCACTTTTGAATTCTTTCTCTCACTATGCTGATTCTATTTATTCAAGAATACATTTATAGATGAGATGGCAAACTCAAAATATTAATGAAAATAATAATCACAGAGTAATGAATTTAATGCTTATGTGAATTTAATACCTGTCTTAGTTTGAGTTCACCAGAAGCAGACTTTGAATGCCCATGAAAGTGAAGTATTAGGAAGTACTTCCAGGAAAAGCCAGCAGGAGAATGGAGAATTGACACCGTGAAGTGAAGTGAAGGAGCCAAGTGTGGCGTCAAGCAGAGGCCCACAAAGTATAACTGGGCTGCATCCTTCAGGGAAGCTGTGGAGGTCACGTAAGTCACTCCCACAATTTCTACAGCTCATCAGGAGAAGAACTGAGAGAGTGACACATGAACATCTGTCACTCATTCTTACTCTGAACACCTGCTAGTCATTGTTCATGGGCTGCCCCAACCTAGTCAGGCACTTCTGACACTCATTGTTGGTACCTAGAGAGAGAGAGATGCAGGTGCTGGCTGATGGCAGATGGGCAAACACCCTCGGAGCACTAATGCCTGCTCTCTAGGACTGAACAGCTAGAAACCAACCTAAATTGTTGAGTTGTTTTTCTTCAGGGCATTTCAATGACTCAACTAGTGTGATTGTTTAATATAAACCTGGACCCAACATAAGTTATACTTTTATTTGAAGAGAAAATGCTGATGTTTTTACATTTATAGCCTGCCAGTCTTATTACATCATCATAAGAATTTATCTTTCTATTTATGTTTCCCATCCTGAATTTTTAATATGTGTCTTAAAATTAAGCTTTCAAATGAAGCAGAAATTAAAGCTTTAGGGCACTCCTTCTTTCATGGGGGAGTGAATTGGGTAGGGACAAGATTGAAGCTTTAGATATAATTATCTAAAACTTAATGCTGATTATAACCTTGATGGGGTCCATTTGTTTTCCAAAGGCCTAATAATTTTTCAATAATAGGCATTATGGGAAGCAAGTATCAAGGTTGAGTTCTAAGAGATACATGTTTGTCTGAATTTAGATTTGCAATTGGTATGTTTTTTTTTTTTTTTTCTGGTGTATTACTTAGTACCAGTTTTTTGTTTTTTTTGTTTTTTTTGTTTTTTTTTTAGAGACAGAGTCTCACTTTATTGCCCTTGGTAGAGTGCCCGTGGCATCTCAGCTCACAACAATGTCCAACTCCTGGGCTTTAGGCCATTCTCTTGCCTCAGCCTCCCAGTTTAAGTTAATACTTTATTCCTTTATGTCAAAACAATGTGCTCTGAGATAGAAGGACCACCAAAGCCTCTCTTTGGGGATATTCAATCATCTTTTTTTCTAATATATCCTTATGAGAAGGAATACAGAAACTGTGCAGTCAAAATAATTACCAGGGGATAGTATCAGGATAGTATTTTCCTGTTCAACATATAAGCAAAGTGAATGATACTTAGAAAGAGTCTTTGCTTGGCCTAACTTTAGTCAGGCTTCTGAAACTTTTCATGGACTCGTCTGTGCACTTTTTTGTAAAATACAATTTCAGCAAAAGATCTCTTCTAGGTCAGTTTAGCCAGACTCTCTTTTACTTTTAGTAATTTGCCATCCATGGACACTTAACACTGTTCTTTGGCTATAAATTCTCACTTGCTCATGCTATATTGAGAGCATGGGCCTAATCTCTCTCCCCCACTGCAAGACTGCATTACAGTGGCCCCTATATCGAAAGCCATGGTCCTAACAAAAAGTCTTTCTTGCTATGCTTTAACAATTTTTATTGAATATTTTTCTTTAATGATACTTATGAAGAATAAAATACTTTTAAGTATTTCAATAATACTTAAAAATTAGGGGAAACTATGAAAGTTCTCTAGAGACTATTTAATAAAATAATGTAGAACTACTTCAGATGATATTCAGTTAAAACAAGTTCTATATTAGTATATTAGACTCTGTTGCTACTATAACAAATTATCAAAAACTTAGAGGCATAAAACAATACAAATCTATTATCCTACAGTTCTGTATGTCAGGAGTCCAAAGCAAATCTAAAGGAGTTAAAATCAAGGTGTCAGGAAAGCTGAGTTTATTTCTGGAAGATCTAGGGGAGAATTCAATTCCTTGCCTTTTTTCACCTTCCAAAGGTTGCCTATGTTCCTCCAGCTTCAAAGCCAACAACGTCCTTCTCACATTGCATCACTCTGACCTTCTCTTCTGTCTTTCTCCTCTAGTTTAAACATGCTTGTGATTACATAGAGTACACCTAGGTAATGGATGCTAATTTCCCTATTTTAAAGTCTGTTTATTAGCAACTTTAGCAACTTTAATTCTAGCTATAACCGTCATTCTTTTTTTTTTTTTTTTCTTTTTTTAATTTGACATAAACATATTTATAGCTTCGGGTGATTAGGACTTAGAAACCTTTGTAGGACTATTATTCTACTTTCCCTAATAAGGTATTTACTTATTTACTACTATTTAACAAATGATTACTAGTATTTTCCTGTGCCAGGCATTGAGTCAGATGCTAGAAACAGATAGCAAGGTACAGTTTTTGTTTTCAAAAGGTTTGTAGAATAATTTTTTAGAGAAAATGAGAGAGATAAACATCAAAGTTCTTTCTTAGAAAAATCCACAATCTAATGGGACAAATGTGTCTTTGAAATTCATGAAGTCTAAAAAAAAAAAGTCATAAGTATGCCAATTTCCTATGAAAGATTTGTCTTTCTCTACTGAAAAATGACTAAAATAATAGTCATATAATTGATTCATCATGCCGGGCTTACAGACCTAAGAAATCAGAGGAGGCAGCTAATAAGATAAACAAATGATGACTTGTTCAGAGCTTGCCTAATGAATGTTTTCATTCACATTCCTCTTAAAAGGTTTTAAGTTTTTCAGATTTTTCATTCTAAAAAAATAAATAATAAGTTGTATATGAGGCAGGCTTTTTGACAGTTACTGAGAGAGAGTAGCAAGTATTTAATTCAGAAAACTATCCATTTATTTAAAAATTGGTTAGAATGTGCTTTTAAATCAATTCTATTAAATGAAATTCAAGACTCTGAAATGCACTAAACACTTAATTATTCAGTTTGGTTTCCCTGGCTTGTATCTTAATTGGTCTTAAGCCACTCAACCCTCTTTGCTAGCTAATAGGACTCATTGGAACAGACACTAAATGGTTTCACTACTCATTAGTTATGTGACAGAAGGCAAAACCCAACGTGGCCATAGAAATGAAATTAAGGTTTTATTATTTATTTTTTAAGTGTGAAGTCTTCAATTCAGAAATCCGTGCAGACCTCAATGGAGTTACTATTTAGAAATTGTAATGAAGATAGTTTATGATTTTTGAAGATGTATAGAAAATGCCATCATCTCTTTTCTTCAACCCATGAAATTTTGACTACTTTATGCAGTTGGATCCTGGAACCAAATGGAGAACCCAGAGATATTCTGTCACTACTCCCTGATGCTGTATATGTAACTATAGAAAATGTATGGCCAACAGAGCATTACCCATACTATATTGATGAAAACCTATCAAGTTATGTGTGTGGGGAAAGCTATGTTAACCAATTTGTTTTAAGTATTTCAAATTGTATATAAAATAAGCACATTGTACCCCATAAATGCATTAATGTACACAGCTATGATTATATATCTTTTTGGAGAACAGCTTGTTTAGCCATAGTTATGCATTCCTCACATACCCCTCAGAAAGTTTATTATTATAAAAGCAAATATAAATATGAGGGTTGTCCAATTCATAGAATTGTACACCTCTAAAGATTTACTGAGAACTTACATTGAGCTAAGCACACAGCTGTTAAAGCCACAAAAACAAACAAGACCCCGGTTTGGAAAATTCAGAATAAAAAAAAAAATTTTTTTTAATTTTTGAAAAGTTGTAACTTTACTTTTATTTTATTTTAATTAATGAACTATAAATAAATTTTTTTTAAAAAAATTACTTGACCACTATTCACATTTTTTAACCTGCCCCTACCAAGTTTAGAGCTTCAGAAGAAAATCAAGGAAGGTACTAGATTACATAATAAATTCTGAACTATTACTAAAAAACTTTTCTCACTTTCAAAACAGAAGCCCCCAATTGTTCAGTGAAAGGTCATCTTTATTTCTCCAGTGAGCCGTTACGTCTTGTTGGTAATGTCAACCACTCTACCATTCATTACCCAAGACCAAAACCTAAACCTCTGCCTTCTCTAGACTGATAACTGTCAACAATTGCACCTGCCCTTCATTTTGTTGGAATTTGGACTGCTCTAAAACTTTTCTGTTTTCATCAGTCATCCACCTCATAAAGTTCCACTTGCTCTGAGGTCAGCCATGCCATTGTTGAGACCTTGCTCTTATCTTCCCCATGCCTCTCTTGTTAAATTTTAGCTCTGGTTTATACCTGTGCAGTATTACTAATATTGACTCTCATCAATCATAGCATGATTTATAATCTCTACTATTAATGAAAAGTTATTAAAAGAGTATGTTGGGATCATGAAATTTACTTTAACATTTTAGCTAGGTCTATCTTCCTCTATAAACAGAAATTTTGAATCAAAAATAGTTCCCTAATACAATTCTTAGAATGTTAACTATGAGTTCTCTTAAAATCAGAGCCCGGGAAGAGATAATTTCATTGGGAGTTAGGATCAGAAAGCAGATATACCAGAAAAGGGAAGGAAAGGCAAGGAAGAAAACAATACCAATAAAGGGTACCTCGCTGAGCTTATTTCCACTGTGGGAAACTTCTCAAAGAAGCCCAAGTAATGTGACTCAAAATTTTCCCTCCAAAGGACGAGAAGCTCCGTGTTATCCAGTGATTCCCATTCTTCATTGATGCAGGGTTATCCCATGGGGTGATATCTCCTTCAAAGTTTGCAGAAGACTTGTGTTTATTTTAACAGGCTTTTATAAATATTGTCTTTAAGTGTAAAAGTGAAGAAATGAATTGGATATCTGAGGTTTGATGCTTCCAGGGTAACAGAGACTGCCTATGCCATCTGCCATTAAATCATAGGTGGGAAAATTGGATAAAGAACAGACATAAAATCCATTCTAATTATTTCTATTCTCCTAAAGATGGTTTCTTATCCCTTTTCTATCTAGTTTCTCATTATCCAAACTTAGAAAACTAATCATCTCTGCTTTTTCCACATGTAGATCAGATACAGTATGATTCTGTATCTAATCAGTTATCAACGTATATAACTAGGTTACTTTTCACACTATCAGATGTGGCTCCAGAGAAAGGTTGAAAAAATAATTGACCAGGCCAATTTCCATACAATTCATAATTTTAGGGCTCCTTTGACCATGAAGGTGGTCCAGCTGCTCTGTGAAGTTCACTAATAATATTATAAAAGTGTTTGTTTCATCATGAAGCAGCCATGTGTTTGCTATGTAGAAATAATGTAAAAGGCATCATTAACAATGAATGTGACAAATGAGACGCTTCACAGAAAGAAACCCCTACATATTACAAAAATCCTCTCACTAATGAGAAAACTAAACTAATATCCAACTGGGGATTCACAAAGTCTTTTCTGCAAATGATGTTTTAGTTTCACAAAAATGAAACAGAATGAGGCATGATTCACCTGAGCAAACAATAAAGATATATTTTTGCTAAACTATCAGGGGTGGAGAACCTGTTTCCTGCCCCAGCATACATGATAGCATTTTGGTATTTGTTACCTCTTTCTTAATTACAGTTGTCTTTGTGGACTTAATAGACTGTTACTACTGAGGAATCACAGATTGTGAGTCTTGGCAACATTTCCCACCGACAAAAATATGTAACTCTATTGCTTAAATATTGTCACATTTTGAAACTATGCCTTTTAATACAAATTGCATTTAAATATGTTGTCAATATTTTACTCTAAAAGGAGTGTTAATTTCAAACAAAATTTTTTCCAGTTTAAAAATATATTATCATCCTTGTAATATTTTCCTTGCTTTCTTCCACGAAGTGTTCATATGTGTACGTAATCATACATATTTTTATTTGCATAAAACGCAACAGTAAGTATACTATGCCAAAGTTATCAAAAAGGCAGACAAGTTTTATTTTTATTGGAAAAATTGTTTCTTTAATACCTAACTATTTGTCCAAACTTCTATTGGTTACAGGATTTGTTAAGATTTAATGTGGTGAGCTCTCTTTCAAACCTTCCCTATTTCTTAAAGTGTTCAATTTGGGACAGAAACAATTATCTAAAGTATAAGAAAATCATACCAGAAGTGAATTATTCATTTTCTTCTGGAAAGAGTGCTCCATTGATAGGAACATGTGCTTACAGGCAAAAGTCTAGTTTGAGAGCAAAACATGATTTAGTTTTTTACAAATAGCCTGCATGTTCTGTTCATCAATATATGTCCTTACATGTGGAAGCCTTTTCCTCATGGTGAACTGCTCTGCTCTGGGGGCTCTTTGAAAGCAAGCCTTTCAACTTTATGCCCCACAGATCCCTGAAGTGTCTGGGAACTAACCCTTTACTTTTGCCAGAGGTTTGAAAATGGAATGCTTTGGGGCTGCACAACATTCCTAGGCAATTCATTATAGGACAAAGAAATGTCTAGTGCTAGGCAGACAAGCAACTAATGATCCTTCATTTTTGTCCAGAAAACATCAAGATCGATATGTAGGACATGCAACATTTATGGAACGCTGTGTTTTCTTTTCCCTCTAGGGGAGGGAGAAAACACTGGATGATTTCTTTCTGCTGATGGCTGCAATACTCAAATGATTGACACTGTTTAGCACGTGCCTTTGGCCTCTCCTTCCCATCTGCTAGTAGCAACACTCATGCCTAATCTTTGTTAACCTCCTAGATGCTAGTATTCAATAATTTGATTTCGGGAATGTATATCTAGCTTCATTGAGCAGGAGATAACACTATAATTTAGAGTAAACAGAGATAGTTCGGGGATTTGCTAATAGGCCTTAATGTTTCATATTCCATTATGGAAATGGTCCATATTCATTTAAAATAGATCTTTATGAATAAAAAAGGGAAGCTCAGAGAAAGAAAGGATGATCTAAAAGAAGGTATCTACAAAGTTCCCTTCCAACTCACATAATCTGTCAGGAATTGGAATCTAATACCAACATGAAATTATATTTAATGAGCAAATTATTTGTACAATGACACCAATAGAAATGGGGCAACAACATAAATGTGCTCAATGTTGCATGCCTTTGTAAATGTCCTTTAGAATTTTAAATTCAGATCAATATGAAAGTTTAAGGTTAAAGTAGATTTTTAAAAATTGTTCTTTTATAGAAATGACATAGTAGGAAATTTGGAAACTGAATGATTCACCTCAGGACAATAATTAGCTTTGTCTCTTTTTTAAAAGTAATCTTTATTGTCAAGAGTGACAGAATTTGAAATGGTACCATATTTGCCCAACTACATTCACACTTCCCCAAGTTATTCCAAAATAGAGAAGTAAGCAATGTTAATATGGAACTAAATCCTTTGTACTTGATTAAAGTAAGAGTAAAAGCAGGGTATAAGAAGAAGATGTTTGATTTGCTGTTTAATCTCTCAGTAGCTCCCATAGGGCTAGGGATCTCAGATCCTTATTGGATCAGTGCAGTTTCCTCATCAGCATGATCCTAAGCCAATGCAATAAAATCATCAATATGCCATTCTATAAAACCACAGCCTTCCAAGTTAAACAATGCCAAATCTTCATAATGCAAAACACTGAGATTTTTCAAATCTTTTGAATTCTATTTTAGTTGTCCATAGGTCTGACTAATTATAGTTGTTTTTAAGTAGTGCATTCACAAGCAAGAAGATTTCTTAGAGTATTGAAATATTTTAGAATATTTGCCCATACTTGATAGGTTTAAAGAAGTTTAGAAGGTTGATCATTTTAAAAAAACAATCACAATATCTGAAGTCAGGGCTTACTGTAATATGCTACACTCTGTCTTAAAAATAGCATAGACTGTTGGATTAAGACATGATTTCTAAAAGTAGGATTTCACCTATCCCCAAGAAATAAGCAGTGAGGACCAATAAAGGCAGATAGCATATACCCAAATTTTATTATACTAGTTATGACTTAGTGGTGATACCCAATGAGGATATATTATTACTTTAGCTTTCAAAATATCTTGCATCACATCCTCTTTTATTTTTATTCCCCATCAAATTTCAGTATCAAAGATTAAATATCTTCAGTTAGCATTTGAAGCCTTTATTAAACTCTATTTAACTTCCAAAGTAACGTATAAATAAGCAAATTCAAGTACTGATGATGATCGATATTACATACTAAGCTCTATTATGCTTAGTGCAAATCTCAGAAGTATTCCGTTATCTCAGTTAAGAGTTTTATAACTGGCATAATTATTTTGCCTTTCTTACTCCCACTAGATAAGAATGAGAATCTCGTAACCAAGTTCTTGCTATTCACAATGTTTCCATTGGGTGTAGCTATGATATTAGATAGGTTAATATCATAGCCTGCAGATTCTGGAAGGATGCCCAGACAGTTGGGGATTTGGAGTGACTTTCTTTGTCTTCAGCATTAAATTGTGTTACTCGGTGGCATGTTCTTTGGAGAAAACCAAATAAAATACTTTGACATCAATCAGGGCAAGAAAGATTTCAATATGTCCTCTTATAAAAAAAAAAAAAAAGAAGAAATCTAAAAAATTGAAACCTGTGCTAAAACTTGAATCAACAAAAATTTCTATGTAGTTTTCTCGCTTTTGAATTGTTCACATAACATATTTATAACTAGTTTGAATGCCTTCTATATAGGCATATATAAATAGATAGGGACCTGCTGCATAACATGGGATAAATAAAGGGATAATCCAATAACAGTACAACTCCTTTATTCAATGGCATGTCTGAGTAAAGTGTCTTAAAATGTCTGTTTATGCTAAAAAAAAAAAAAAGCATTTCTCTGAAAATGCGAGGGCAGCTTCCATGCTGAGATGAAAACTGCTAACTCGTTTTTTAACAACACCATATGTCTCCAATTGGATCATAATGCAGTCAGTTCTCCAAGGAACGTTACACATGGAAGCTAACCAAATCAAGACACAGTCTTCACTGTATGTCGACTCACTGATAGCTAGTGATTGGCTATTTTGGGTTTTCCAGACCATGCAAGTGTTAGTCTGAAGGGTCTTTCTGCAGCCCCAATATCTTCCCCAAACCAAGCAAGTCACAAAAGGACCCTCAGCTTTACACAGGTGATTTTTTTGTTTGTTTTTATTTTGTTTTTTGGTTTGTTTGTTTGGTTTGGTTTTTAGAGATGTCTCTCCGTTGTCCAGGATGAAATGCAGTGGCTGTTCGCAGGCATGATCATTGCTTTCTGTACCCTCAAATTTCTGAGTTCAAGCAGTCCTCTTGTCTCAGCCAGCTGAGGAGGTAGGACTATAGACATGCCCCATCTCACCCAGCTCAGACTTCCCTATATAACCTTAATATATTTTAAGAAACCACAGTGCCTAAACCCTGAACTCTAGTGGATTTTAAATAGTAGCTGCATTATATAGTAAACACTATTGAAACCCAGCTTTAAAAGAACAAAAATAAATACTGTAAAATTTAGGAAGTCACCTTTTATCCCCCTGAGATATAATCATGAACAAAAGATCAATGAATAAACCAACATTTATTACTCAGGTAGTTGTTTATTCATTATAATTTTCCTTAGTTTAGTATTTCATTCAATCTTTAATTTTTTTTATTAAATGAGTAAGATACATTTAAAAATTTAGGCCCAAAGAGATAGCTCACACCCATAATCTTAACACTTTGGGAAGCTGAGCAAGAGGATCACTTGAGGCCACTAGTTCAATACTAGACTAAGGAAGAGAAAGGCCTTGTCTCTATTTAAAAAATTAGCTGAGCATGGTGGCACCTGCCTGTAGTCCTAGCTACTTGGGGCAATGAAGCAGGAAGATTACTTGAACCCAGCAGTTTGAGGTTACAGGGAGCTATGATGACACCACTGCACACCAGCCCAGGCAACAGAGTGACTCTGTCTCAAAAAATAAATAATAAAATAACATAAATTTACATACTTACTATTAAACACCTTCCACATACACTACTGCAAGATTAATATCAAGGTGAGGCATTTGTAGCCCTAATATACATGACTCTTTTCGTTTAATGTAATTCTTTAATATTCAATGTAATTCTTAATTGTATTAAGTTATATGAACTTATGATGTGTGTAAAACTAAGAATTTTGCCTTGGTAAATGTGAAATGTCCTGAGATAGTCTAAAGTTTCTGATACTCCCTCTGATGAATGGACAATATTAAAAAGAAAAATTTCAATATGTTAGTGACTGATAGTTTCATAAAATATAACCTTATGTCCTCAGATGAGATGACAGTTGAAATTGCTGTAAAATTTTCTAAATGCTTACCCTTACTTTCAATATTTTTCTTGAGACTGACTGATAAGAAACCTCTGTGGCCTGGCACCGACCAATGGAATCCACTGTGAATATCACTGCGTTGGTATTTTATAACTTAGAAATCAGGATTTCTATATTAATGATAAGAGTCATTAACTTCTTTCACTTCAAGTGTATCATTCTTTGAGATGGTTTTCTTCTAATCCACTTATGGGAATTAACAGTGGAGATTTAAGAAAAGACCAAAAAAGAATCACCAAAAACTTTTGGAAAAGATGAGTTGCTAAATAATATATTGTTTTAAAAAAATTATAAAAGCAACCTTTTTTCCCAACGACCATCCGAGGGCTTTACGATGTAGTCATTCTAATAACAGCAATAAGTCAAGGTACTATTTAGTAATTTATTTGGTAATATTTCTTACCTGGGATGCCTGGTGGTGTTTTCAGGTATTTTCCATTAAAATGTTGAATTACCACTTCACATTTTTCAGTAGACTCCATTCTGAAAAAAAGAAAGTAAACAGGGGATCATATACTTTGTTGAGTTGTGCATATCTAAGAAAAAGAAATAAAAAAGAGAAAGTGAACAAAAAAGCCATGAGAAAGCTTAATTTGAGAAATTAAGCTTATGGCATCAACTGTTGTAATAACTACAATGGCCAGATCGACAGCAAAATGTCACAAACACATCACAAGCAATGATGTGAAAAGTTGCCTTGTAGATGTTTCTGTACTGTGTCATCATTCAGAGGTAACCTTGAGGGATTATTTTACTTAATTAATTAATGATATTTGGCAATTGACAGTGTTTAGTAGAGATCAAGGGTGGCGCCTGGCACCTGTAATCCTTGTATTCTGAGAGGCCGAGGTAGAAGGATACCTTGCAATCAGGAGTTTGAGATCAGCCTGTGTAACAGTGAGACCCTATCTCTTTAAAACAAATGTAAAAAAAGAAAGTACTCAATAAATGTCTGTTGACTGACTTAATTAGCAAACCTAAAAGGTAGGTGGTATTATTGCCCTTCATATCAGTGAGGGCACTGAGGCTTACAGAGAGTTGTGCTTTGAACTGAACTCAGTGAACATCTATCTAGCACTAACACCTGTACTGAAACTAAATAAGATACATTGCTGAGGAACTCTGCAAAGCGAGAGAGGAGATGTGTTACATTTGAATAGCTTGAAGCCTAAAGGAGTGATTAGTATAGTACAGTGGTCATTAACATCATGGCATTTTGTTGAAAATCTATTGGATGAAATCAATCCAAAGAGAGTGATTTGAGGTCCTAAAAATGTTGAAGAATAATATAAATACATAGCCCCCAGGTCATACGTATTCTTAATTTTAGATTTTGAACAATCTCCTATTTTTTTCATACTAGATATTAATATTCCTAAATTGGAATTCTTGTGCCAAAGTTGGCATCTCACATACAATGTAAAGAATGCATATTTTGAGCTGTACCATCATAGTATCAATTTTAGAAGTATTAGTGTTTGTAGCATTTTCTAAATAATAAATTATATCTGAACTTTATAACATTGGGTGGGAAAAATAAAAATTAAAGGGTTGATTCTGATTAAAAGAAATTAAGTCCTACCAAGAGGATATCAGAGGAAAAAGTGAATTCAAGCAACAACCTACATATACATGAAAAAATGTATACAAAATGGGTGAAATTTGTCCCAAAGGCAAAGTATAATTCTGTTTTCTGCCATGTTATTAATATGAGCTTTCTTGGAATGTAGTAGCCCATCAATGCAAGATATAAAACTTTCCTGGGCAGTGCCTGTGGCTCAAAGGAGTAGGACACCAGGCCCATATACCAGAGGTAGCAGGTTCAAACCCAGACCCAGTCAAAAGAAAAAAAAAAAAAAAAAAAAAAAAACTTTCCTATATCTAAATTGTATTTGTATTTTCAGGACCACATGACATGACCATATTACATGTGTAGGAAACAGGATAAGGAAAAACATGTTAACAAATATCAAATAAGTCATATATATTTACCATAGCTATAAGAATTCAAATGTGAGGGGAATCCTAGCAGCCAGGGAAGGGCTGAGAAGAGGCAAAAAAGGCAGGAATGGCCTTTGGAGAAGTAGTTAGCATGCGGCTAGCTGGGGAGGTGAGGAGGAGCTGGGTGATGGATACAGTGGGGCCCAGGGAGCAGACCACATGGCTCAGCACCAGGCTCACCCAGGAAACTCAGAAATAAACTGGGAGATGTAGCTAGGATAGCTGTCATCACCTGGTTAACAAGCAGGTCCCACTGAGAAGCTGTACTGATGTTTTGACAAATTCTTAACTTTGTTTTCGGATGTGAGTTTCTAGGAAGCAAGGAGATGAATCGTTCTGTACTGATAGCCTGCTTGGTGATAGAGACTTCTCACCTACGAGACCACCATGCACGTGTTCTGCCCTAAGGAAACCCCTGCACATGGTTCTGTCATCCCTCTCTCAAACTTCTTAATAGCTTTTTAACAATGAGACCTGCATTGTTATCTTTCCCTGGATCCCATAATTACGTAGCTGGTCCTGCTGTGATCAGAAAGTACAAAAAAGTTATATAACATTAATAGATCAGTATTTATTCCATCAGATAACCCAAAAGATTGACATAAATATTATTTTGAAAATAAAATAGTCTTACAAATAAATGAATTAGAGTCTAAATGAAAAAAAAGCAACTTTGCACTTCATAACATATAATACTAATAAATAAAAATAAAAAGATAGCATTTTGTTCACTAATTAATCATAAATTCTCCTAAATCAAAATATGTTTAGATAAGAAAACCAGGATGAATTTCTCTCTGTTCTAAATATTTAGCAACAGTTAAGTATAATTTTCCCAACTCTTTCACGTTTTCTTTCCAGTAGAACCTTTTACCATAAGTTTTATTTATTTTATTTTTTTTAAGTAGGAAACTTCCATTTCTAGGAACAAAAGAATTCTAACTCTGCTTTCTCCCTTCCCATAGGATCTACTGTCGTCTCTTAGGGAAAATAACCTTCCCTTCTAACAGAGACATGAATGGAAGAGGAAATGTAAGCCCTTAATTACTACAGATGTTACTTTATGGAATTTTTATTCCAGGAGAGCTACAGATTGAAAACGTTATGCCCCGGAGTCCCCTCCCTGTTCAAAATCTCTCCGGGTAGGGTACGCATCCAGATAAAAGGCAGTTAAGAATCTAAAGCTTGCCTGCAAAAGTCCTACAAATCAAATCCTTTCTCTTTGTCTTCAAATGACATGGAATTCTAAAGGAAGACTAAAACTAGATGGGGGTAAGTGTATATGTGCGCTTGTTGATTCCACATAATGTATTTTAGGGAAGAGAGAAGAGGCAAAAGAAGAAAATCAGGTTGTTAATCCACTCCGCCCACTTAAAATATTTTTGTCCTTGTTTGAAAGCTCCATGTCTTCCTCTGGAGTTGAGGTATGATCATCGTCTTTCCTTAACACTGTTTTACAGCCATATCAAGCCAGATGGGGGCTGTTTCTATGAACACAAAGACAGCAGCACGGATTGTTCACTTTGGGTTCATTCACATTTAACTAAGTGAACGTCTGCTGTGAGCCTTTAGAGACTCTCCCCTCTAAAAGAATAAATGCAATAAAAGTCTGTTTTCTGTAGCTGCCGGCACTTAGTGTCAAACCATGTTATGCTGCACCACCCAGCAGTGACAATTTCATTTTAATACACGGGACACATTTTATCAAGGCAAAGCAGTCCCAGCGAAGACGGCAATATAGGAGCTGCCAAGGGGGAAAGGCTCAGTGCTCCTCATGCATTTTATGTGGAAACAGAACAAAAGTGAGGCCCAGAAAGCTCTGGGGGGAGGGAAGCTGTATGTGAATAGCCATCTTAGGAAGAATGTGCCCATTTTCTTCTCAAGTTTCACAATTAACTGCTCTGAAATGCCTGCCAGCTCAAACGATCCGAAATCTGGCACACGCTTCACTTGAAACTGACACTAGTATTATCAAGTGAGTCTGAAAAGACAGCATACCAGACACAGCTGCCTTTATATGTCCCTTTCAGATGGGCCACGGAATCACTAAACTGCGTCTATTCTTCCCAGGTGGTACCTGAACCCCCTTGCGTCTCTCAGAACAGCTCAAGTGCCAGGCCAACCGTTCACCTGACAGTACATTAATTAGCTTCTTACAAGGCTCCAATTATTGTATAAAACTTCAGGGTTTTCTGTCAGGTCTGATGTTTAAATACAAACACACATTAAAGGTCCTGTTTGACATTCTTTCTTGTCTCCATGCCTAGGAACCTGGCTTTAGTCAGCTGCAACACACCACAGAATTCCACTGTTGCTGCTGCTGCTGCTGCTGCTTCTCTTAACAACAGCTACGAAGAGGAGCTAGTTTCATAGTCAATACAATTTCCACAGGCAAATGAGAGCCTGATCCTGTATTGGTAGAATATTCCAGGTTAGATTCAAAACGCAGAGGTAGGAGTGTGCTTTGCAAAGTCATCTGTAGCCTGTCTGTCTCACCTCCATAGAGAATCTCATAGTTTGTGACCTCAAAGCAAGAACCATTATTAACCGTGTCCTTAAAACAAATCCACTATATCACTTATCATGGTTAATGAGAGGTTTACAGTATTGTGAAATGCTTGTGGTTTTGCAATCACAGACTCTGTACAAATTATTGGCAACTTAGAATATGCAATGTTGTAAGCCAGTCATCCTCATTTCCGGTAAGATTTACGAAAGTGGTCAACATGAAAAGATTTTATAAAGTACTAAATATGCACTGACATTTCTGACATTTCAAAAACAAATTATGTCATTTAGTTCTTAATCCATCACAATGGAAGGAATAATAGTGAGTCCAAGGAACAAAGATGAATGAAGGGCTTCTATTTTCTTCTTAGTTTTTGCCATTTATTTTCTTACTCCTAGACACCTGACACCTTCTTAGGACCTAAGTGTCATAAATGCCAAACAGTGCAGTGGAGTAGCCTTTCTTTCATCTCTTTTTTTTGCAGCAACCCAGACATTTTAGAGGAAACTTGCTCAGAATTATAATATGTTCCTCTTAGGAAACGGAACTTTACACAATATTTGGCTAATGAAAACCCACTCCAGAGTTTTAGAATGACATAATGTTGTACCTTATACATTGTGTAAAGAAAGACACTAACTCTAAAAGACTGTGGATTCACTTCCCTAAAGTCTAGTCAGTGGATAAACCTAGATACAGCCTGTGTCTTTAGATACTTAGGTGGTTTATTTGGAAGAAATGTAATTTCACTGTGGCCTCATGCCATCCCTCCTGATTTCTTCTCCTGACTCATCTGCTTCAGTCTGTTCTGAAGTAGGATAGACCCTGTTCTCTCCACCTCACCCAGCTGCTAGCCAATAGAGCAGGTGTTTAAAAAATGGGCATATATCTTGATATGATGTGATAAGAAGGGTACTTCACCTTTGTGGTATTATTTTCAAAACTCCATAATTACTATGGGTTCTATCATGAAAAAAAAAATCATCAGACAAACCCAGATCTGGAGACATTCTCCAGGATACCTGATCAGTACTACTCAAGGAAAACAAAGAAAACTTGAAAAACTTGTCAAAGATGAGAGCAGCGTGGTGAGATAGGACAACTATATATAAAATGGCACCCTGAATTGGATCCTGAAACATAAAAAGAATATTAATGGAAGAGTGGGTAAGATCCAAATACGGTCTAGAGTTCAGTTAATAGTAATATGCTAATGTCAATTTCCTAATTTGGAAAAATGTTCCACAGTGACATAAGGTGTTAATGGAGGGAACTGGGTATATAGTTTATAGAAGCTTTATATTATCTTTATAACTTTTCTGTAAATTTAAACTTATTCTAAAAGAAAAATTTATTTTAAAAATCACTGTCCACTAAAATTATCAGGGAACTATTTTTAAAAAGACCAATGTCTGGGGCCCAGCCCAGGAGAGTCTATCTTAATGGTTTTGGCATGAGGCCCAGCAGCAAAGTTTTCAAAGCTATCCAGGTGATTCCAGTGTGCAGCCAGGGTTGAAAACTACTGCTCTGGAGTTCTGTGTCATGTATTTCAACCTGGAAACCATGTCCAAAGGTATATTTTCATTGGATGGCAAAAGGGTTTTGGAAAATTTGAAATGATTGTGGAGGTTTAAAAATCGGGAGGGGTCAGGCTCCGTGGCTCATGCCTGTGGTCCTAGCACTCTGGGAGGCTGAGGCAGGTAGATTGTGCTCAGGAGTTTAAGACCAGCCTGAGCAAGCGTGAGAAAAAATTAGCCAGGCATTGTGATGGGTTCCTATATTCCCAGATACTCAGGAGGCTAAGGCAGGAAGATCACTTGAGCCCATGATTTTGTGGTTGTCATGAGCTATGACACCATGGCACTGTACCCAGGGCAACAGAGTGAGACCCTGTTTCAAAAAAAAAAAGGGGGGGGGGGGAACTTCACAAGAAAGTTTGAATTTATGACTCTTTTTGAAAGATTGAAAGATGGGATCATCTGACCAAAGCTTTCTGTGTGGTCTTTGTCCCAAGTTCCTGGCATAGAGCTCATAAAACCCTTGGAATTTCTTAAGTGATAGGTGTGTCTTCTATTATTCAGAATGGACTTTAAAAACACATTTTTTTTTCAGTTTTTGGCCAGGGCCAGGTTTGAACCCACCACCTCCAGTATATGGGCCCAGCGCCCTATTCCTTTGAACCACAGGCACCGCCCCAGAATGGACTTTTTTTGACCACATGGGACTTTATGCTAGTGAGGTGGAGGGAGTTCAAGATACCTTCAGGATGGGGGCTGGTCACCAGCAAGACCTAGACAAGATTGTTGGGTTGGGACATTCACCTTAGCCTCAGACTTCTGAGGGAAAGAAAGGGGCTGCAGATGGTGCCCAGTGATTTATCAATGATGCCTACATACTAAAACCACCATAAAAACTTCTCAACAACAAGGTTCTCAACCCACACAGATGAGCTGAAAGGATGATAAGCCCAGAAAGGGCTGGAAGCTACATGCCCCTTCCTTTGCCAGACACATTTCTTCCATTTGTCTGTTCCTGTGTTGTGTCCTTCATAAGAAACTGGTGCACACAGGTAAACTGCTTTGGTGAGTCATTGTAGTGAGTTATGGTACCCACAGCAGAGAGGTTATGGTTGCTAAAGAAATTTAAACTTGAAAAGTTGAACTGAGATAAAAGAGAAATTAAGCATAGGTCTAGAAAAGTCCTGCCACTAAATGTCTCTGGAATGCATTATCACTGTTAAGCAATCCCTTTGAGCTAGGCCATGTTTAATTCCTAGATATTATTATGCATTATATCTCTTTCCCTTACTCAATGGTTGTTTCTTTTCTGTTGCCTGAATGCGGCCCCACCTTAAATCATCTATGTTCTTTTCTCTTTGCCGGAATTTCTCTTTACTCCTCATTCTCACAGAGAGATTTTTGTGGTTGTTTTCTTCTCTGGTTCGTCCCTTCCGTAAGCAATTCAGTTGAAATGCTTTCTCTTCTGTTCTACCATTCCTGGTTCCCCTCATATCCCTCTTCCTCTCTATCACTCCCTTGTTTTGTTTTGTTTCGTTTCTGTAACACTGATATTAATTATTTGATATTATTTGATATTTGATTATTTGTTTATTATATACTTATTATCATCTCCCTGATCCCATAGAAATAAAAATGTTGGTCCATAAAAGCATATATATTTTCTCTTTGAAAACATCTCTGAATTATTGCATCTATAACAATTACAGGCTCAACAGTAGTGCCCAAGATGTATTGATTGAATAAACTCAATGAATGAAAAAAAATGAATGGGTAGATTTTATATATCAGAAAAAGAGGCTTTGAGAGTTTAATAACTGGCCTACAAACACAAGTAAGAAGTTCAGAACTAAGACGAAAGTTATTTCTGACCCATGTGGAGTCATATTCATAACCATAGAGATGTGGAGAATAAATGAGTTGGCCCAACTCACAGAAAGCTAGGAGCATAGGAAAGATACTAATTAAACAAGCCTCAAACTTATAGTCCAAAAGACACTAGACTATATTTTCTATAGACACTGGACTATTCAATAGACATTGGACTATTTCTTCTCTGTTACCCAGAACAGACTGCTAGCCTCAAATCCTCCTCCTGGCTGCCCCAAGAGTCTCTGTCATGCTTTGAGCTTAGAGAAGGTGTAGGGCACAGACAGTTACAGGCCCTGCACATACTTAATGGAACCATTTCCAATCTGGAGGTAACAAAGTTCCCGCAATTCAGTTTCACATGGCTAAACTACTTTTTAGAATTCTCTTCCTATCCCACAGAGAGCAATCTTTGGAACATCGCCATTTCCATTTTATAATTAGAAAGCAATAACGTGTATGTTGCTCCAATCCCTTTTCCACGTGTTCATAAAGGCGTAAAAGGTGTGCATATAATACAACTGGAGTCCTGGAGATTTCAGAATAATGAATTATTTGATGCAATTTATTTGTGTGGTTGGTTCCTTGGTTTGGGTTTTAAAACCCAGAGCTCTGAATTTAAGAAAAAGAAAGCAAAATCATTTGCCATCTCTAACCATGGTTATGACTTTCTGAGGGAGAGAGACAGATGGACAAAGAAGCAATAAGAAGAAACAGATGAAGGTAAGAGAAGAGACAGGTAAATAAGAACAAAGTTGAAGAAGCTGGCGGTGGGGCAGGAGCACACTCTCCAGCAAATCACATCTGCAGGCAACTGCAAGAGCAATTAAAATTACCAAAAGGATTGACACATAATAACCATTCTCACTGAACATTCTCTTCCATCTCGGCAAGCACAATTGTAACCTGTTTCTGTGAAAACACAGCTGTAGTTTGGAAATTATGACTAAGTTTACAGCTTAGAGATTTACTCTGCTCATATTTGATTTTCTAGTCCCATGTGTTTGAGATAGTAAAAAAAATTGCCAAAACCAAAAGGAGGGAATGTTTGTGCAGTGATGGACGGAAGGTAGATATCACCAAAACATATTTTGAACAATAACAAATCCAATAGCCTAGGGAGAATTGCCATTTGCTTAGAACTTTTAAAAATTCCTTTCAGTGTTCTCCTTTTACATTTCAGGAGATGGGGGAAGAGAGGGAACAAGAAATACCAGGCAGTAGAAGGTAAATCAATGCAAGTTTAATGATAGTCAAAGTTATTAACATAACATACAAAATTAGCATGTTATTTATACTCATTTTTAATAACCAGGCCAGAATTTGCCTATAACCACCATTATTATTATTATTTATTATTTTTTCTTTTTACAAAGTGAAAGGAAGGAAGAACCTACATTATTTATTTACAAAACTTGCTTGTTCAATAAGGAAGAGATGGAACACTGGGCTGCTCATATGTTAAAAGTCATTCAAACAAAGCTCCATGAGAATCAAATTAAGAGTACTAAGGAGGGGCAAAAAACAGACTACAAAATACAAAGGTCTCTATGTTCAGCAGTCTCTCACGCTCTTTCACTCACCAGGGGACAGTAAATGCATTGCTTAAAGGAGTTCTATGTTCCCAGATGTTGAAGCTGGATTAATTGTGAACACTCACCCCCCATCCCTTTTCCACTTTGGGTCATTCTTTACTGGCCTCTTCTAACACTCTTTCAATGTGATATTTGCTGGACAAATGGTCTCATGTTTCTGGGAATGGGAAATGGATAACATGAACGCACAGCAATGTCCCTGCAGACGCTGGCTGATTTATGCTGCGAGCCTCACCCTTGCAGGCAAGGTAGTGTGTTGGCACTCACTAGCTCTGCAGTCGTGGATCTGTCAGCATTCCCACCATAAACTTCTGTTTTTAAAGGTTTATGACTTGGCTATAAAATGCTGCCTGGAGGGGGTGGATCTTACAAAATTGTTTTAAGATACAAGAGACTAAAAAAAAAAAAAAAAAAAACATAAAAAATAAAATGTCTGTAATTTCAGACACTATCTAGTACTTCTGGAACTTTGAAAAGTCTGTAATTGTGCTGTCTGTGCCCCCTCCTGGCATTCAAATCAGTGCTTTGAAGTTCAATGTTTTAAATATAAAATGAAGATACTCCTTTTACTTTGAAGAGATGGTTATCAAAGATTAATATATCACTTGCAAGTAAAATAATAATGGGTGGCTTTCTTTCCAGTCGAACGGATTTTAGAATTTTAGAATCTCTTACACATGAATTAAGGACCACAGCCAGTGGTTATAAGTGACCAATGGTAATATTCAAAATGAAGCCTGCTGAAAGAATTGTTCAGGTTTTGTGAATTGAGATAGTCATAAATTCAAGAGGTATGCACAACAATTTACTAGACACAGTTATAGGCGGTCTGTTCTCCCAGTTAAATAAGCATATTCTTTTGATAATGCTTGTGGCACTGTGAACTTTTAGAGGAAGAAATAGTGTGTGAGGCAATACTAGTTGGGCTGATGCTACTACTGTTTTCTCTAACATTCCAATACTCCTTATCTCAGAACTGGCTCATCACTATCATCAAATGTTGTCTTCCTACCTATTTCTATAGACAAAAGCCCCAAACTTTAAGTGATTTCATTTATTCATCATCACAAATTTGTTGAAGATCAATTCTGTTTCAGAGAATGTTCTAGGTGGAACAGACATGAAGAAGAATAAGGCACGGTCTCTCCCAGATAAGGCTGTGGTCCCCAACCTCCCAGCTGTGGACCAGTACCGGTCAATGGCCTCTTAGGAATGGGGCCGCGAAGCACTACCACCTGAACTCTGTCCCCTTCCCATCCCCATCCCACACCATACTACTCCAGTTGATGGAAAAATTGTCTTCCATGAAACCTATCCCTGGTACCAAAAAGGCTTGGACCACTGATCTAAGAGGTTCATGATTAGTGCATTTTGAGAAAGTGATATAGTGTGACAGAAGCATCAATAGGCCACAGCTCCATCTGGAAAAGTCACTGATGACTTTAGAGCAATAGTTCTCAGATAAGCACACCAGGAATTTGTTAGAAACACAAATTGACTGAGTCCTGCCTCAGCTCTACTGACTTGGAAACTTTAAGAGTGGGGCCTAGCAGTCTGAGCTTTCCCAGACCTTGATCCTAAGAACCAGTCTTAGAAGCACCAAGGTAATGTTTCTCAAGTGGAGAGAGCTGCAGAGTCTTCTGAAAGTGCTTGTTAATATACAGATTATTCATTGCTGCCCACTCGACCACCAGGTTATTGATTCAGTTGGCTGGGAACAGAAAAATTTACATTTCTAACAAATTCTCAGATGATGCTGAAGCTGCTGATCTGGAAGCAACATTTTGAGAACCACTGTCCTAAGACATCTGCGTTTAATCCAATAACTGCTCTGTTCTTAGAAGAACTGAGAAAAAAATTGTGATGCAAGCTATCTTCTGTTTTATGGTTCCAATGGGAGTACCAAATGAGAAAGGCTGAGAGGAAATTGGGATGGGATGATATTTTTAAAAGGAGGAACATTGTGCAAGGGTTAAATTGCAAATAATCAAATTGGTTAAGGTGACAATTACAGCTGCGTGAGAAACTGCAAAGCAAACGTGACAGTGGCAGGCAGTGGGAATCTGGGTTTTGTAAAGCACAGGTAAAATGATTTCATCACTCCATCAACTCAGGCTGATCATCTGGGTTCCTGCTCCTCACAGTCTAAGATACATGGAAAATGAAATATTTATTCTGTCTTAGTTTCCTGGCTTCTTACAAAAGAGACTCAGCTTCATATTTTCACTTTATTTCCTAGGCACAAGAAATCATTGGCTGGACTTGCACTTAGGTTTTCCCTTTCCATCTACATGCTACTTTCCAAAATTGGAAAATAAATGATTTAGAGTACAGAGACCTACATTTCGGTATTGGTGTGTGACTCATAATTCATATTCAAAGCTCAAAGTTTTAAAAAGCCATTGAGTTTATTATCTATCAGGAACTTCATGGAATGATCATTATGAAGTGCAATACCTCCCTATCCATCCATCCTATAATGAAAACAGAAACTTGACTTTAAAAAAGTCCAATTTCTTTTGTTAATTTTTTTTATTATTAAATCATAGCTGTGTACATCAAAATGTCCAATTTCTCAAGACAGAAATTGAATAGTGAATTTAATGCAATTGTGATACATTTTATTTAAAAAAAAAACAAACAAACAAAAAAAAAAAAAAAACACTTTTATAGAAGCTGTAACAAGAGCAACAACTTTGAAGCCTGGGGTTGAAATATTCTTTGAAGAAAAGATGTTCTGGCTGAGACCTAAAAGTTGAGTAAGGCAGAATACAGGGGGAAAGTATAATATAGCCGGTCAAGGAGGGCAGTTTGTGCCCTGGATCTGAAGCAGGAAGAGTCAAGGCCGGGGGATGAGTGACATCAGCAATGACTCTGGAGCGGCTGGCAAGTGAAGTCACTTGGGTTGAATAGGAGGATTGTAAGGAGAACACTAACAGACAAATTAGATTTGAATTTTTAAGGCTCACCTACATCTACCAAATGTAAAATACAAGGGAGGCGGCAGAGGCTGCATTCAGAGCAGGGATATCAATTTAAAATTCTCACCCTTTTTCAGTCCCCCCCCCAAAAAAAAAGCAAGAAACTTGGTGTTTTATATTTTCATCATATTTTCATCAATGACTTCATGACATGTCATGATTCATATGCCATTGTTAGAGTTTTGCCTCCTACAACACAGATTATGAGATTTTTGAACTTAAGAATATGCTTCACTGAAAGCAAACTCTTAGTGTACAGAGATGATAAAGGCAAAGAGCTGTGAGCTGTGAGCTGAACTTTGTGTCCTCCAAAAGTCCTAGTGCCTGTATTCTAGCGCCTCAGATTGTGCATGTATTTGCAGATACGACCTTTAAAAAGGTAATTAAGCTAAAATGAGGCCATTAGGGTAAGCCCTAATCCAAATATGACTGCTATCCTGACAGCAAAAAGAGATTAGACACAAATCCACACAGGGAGATGATGTGGAGACTCAAGGAGGGAACAGGACCCATAAGTCAAGAAGAAAAGTCTTACAAGAAACCACACCTTGATTTTTGACTTCTAGCCTCTAGAATCATGAGAAAATATATTTCTGTCACCTAAAACACCCAGTCTGTGGTAGTTTGTTATGGCAGCCCTAGCAAATTAATATTCATATGCTTTGTACCAAAAAAATACATCTTGTTTAAAAATAATTATCATAGATCTTCTTAGAAAACATGTTCTCTTGATGAATTTGACATGTGTTTATTTCTCAGTAGGAGTACAAATGAAGGAGAAACGAATTCATTAGAGGGAGTATTTGGAAGGCAGGCTATGGAGAAAGGAGAAAAGCAATCTGTGTGCTGTATGACGTGAGACATGGCTGTTATCTCAGTGGACTCCCACATTGCTCCAACCCCTAACAGCGGGTTACAATACTCAGCAATGACTACATTGGCCAATTTCAGAGATCCAGGTGAATCTCAATCACTGCCTCTGCCTTGACCATGGAAATCAACAGTTGTCAATGTTCCTAAAGCATGAATCCCTCAGGCACATAATGAAGTCAGGGATATTTTCTTCCTTCTGCTAATCTGTGTTCAAATCATGAAGCATGTACATCGCAGATGGCTACTTTGTGTATGACATTAGAAGGGATAAAAAGAATTTTAGGACATGGTCCACAACTTCAAGGAAATCCAGTTAGAGATCAGTTAACATTTACATAATTTGTTATCTTCCAAAAGAAGTTCCTTTGAAGTCGTTTTGCAACTTATGGCAGTGCTCATCCTAGGTGGGCACACCTGTTTGCAGTGGGCTAACTTCCAGATGACACTTAACAGCCGTCTATTCATCCATGTTAAATCAGCTGCAGACATACATAAATACAGCAAGTGAGGGGGACACTGCTTTTATCTTCTTCATTGTCATTGAGCAGTTTCTTTTTCCTCTGTTGTTTCTTTAGCTTTGTTTTTCATGAAAGCCCAGCAGGTACAATCATTTTAACTCCATTCCTGGCTGAGATCCTCTTTGGTAAACATTCCCTTAAAGTTAAAATGAAAACTACTCTTCCTTTTCCAACAAGAAAGAAATACATTTTTCTTCCTGTACTGCCTAAAATATCAAAAACACTCAGCCAGGGCCTCTTAAATGCAAATGCCTCCTTGACCTCCCCTTACATTTCTGGGTTACTTGGGACTTCCCAATAACTCCTTGTTTCTCCAAATCTTCCTTCTCTTCTCTCTTCTCTTTATTGAGAAATTCTGCCACCTCTCTTCTTTGGAAATCAATACAAAAACATTTAGATTCTCCGTTCACCACATGGGCTGCTTTGCTTTGGGGTACAGGGAATTTATTATCCCTGGAGGGAATTGGCAGCTTCTGCATTTGTTGATCTACAGGCCTGGAGAGGACTGGGAATAAGGTGTGCATATCATTATAATTCGGGACACATAAACACATTCTATGTACATATTTTAGCAAGCACCATGTATTTATAATAACATCAGAATTCCTTAGCTCGAAGCAAAGATTCAGAGAGTGGAGAAGCTACTTTTTTTCTTTGCATATCCAATTGCTTTGGGCCCCCATACTTAAAAGGCATGGAATTAAAAGGGAATAATGAAGAGAGATTGATTACATATGGTACAAGAGTTTTACCTGGCAAAGCCAACGCCTCTGCTGACTCCATTAGCATCTCTTAGTATTCTTGTAGAAATGACATGTCCGAAGGGTTTCAGCATATTCTCAAGTTCCTGTTCATCCATAGAAATGGGAAGATTTGAGATGTATAAGTTTGTAGGGTCTTGCTCTTGTTGCTAAGGGAAGGAAGGAAACAAATGCAGTGTAAGTTCTGAATATTGAGAAACATTGCCCAGATGGGGATGCTTTTGCTTAACCTGCAATCTGGATTCACATCTCCAATGTGCTCTTGAAAGACCTTTCACAAGGGGCATTACTTTTTCTCATGGAATCTCCTTCTTGGGCCAAATGTTTATCATAGACTCAATGTCATTAATGAAAATCAAGCTCTCTGTCCATCATTGCTTAGAAAAGACTAGTAAATTTTTATTACAGTAGAACCACAGCAAATCTGTATATTCTATTACCACTAACTACAACTTCCATGAACACTGTAACTACCATCAACACTAATTACTGATGTTCTATGTAGTGAGAGCTCAGACCATGTTAGGCATTGTTTGAAGCACTTAATAGGTATTCTTTCATTCAATAGTTCCAATAAATATAATTGCCATTTATAGATGAAAAAACTGATTCCTAACTTGTCCAAGATACACAGCTTATATTGGTCAAAGCTAAGGCTGAAATCTGGGACTATCGGCAAAGTCCATGTGTTTCACTGCCCTGCTGTCTTGCCTTCCACTAGACCAAGGAGTCTCAAAGTGTGGTCCGAGAACTGCAAACTCAGCTGAACCATTACCTGGGAACTTGTTAGGAATACAAACTCTCAGGCCTCCCCCAGAACTACTGGATCAGAAACTCTGAGAGTGGGGCAAGCATCTGTGCTTGGACAAGCTCTCCAGGTGATTTTGATAACTGCTCAAGTTTGAGAATTGCTGTCCTAGACCAAGCATGAATATTTATACACAAATAAGATTACAATGTCAATCATTTTCTAAACCAGCAGGAATAACAGTTCAATAAGCCTGCTTAATAGAATGGAAAACCAAATCACAATTGTCAGTGTCAGTTCTGTCAGTATGAATATTCTCTATTTCATATAATAAATTAATGTTAGAATTTAGTTGTACTTCCATTCAAAATAAAACATAATCCTAAACCTGAAATAATTCATCATTAATGTAGAAATATGGTAGATATTTAATTGAACTATTGTATTTAAACCAAAACAGTAATCATAATTTCAAGGATAAGCAAGAGATTAAATCAATCAAGAAATTCAGAAGTCTATTGGAAGTAGTGTTATGTAACAATAAAATATCTTTTGTAAAGAGGTGACATCATAGTAAAGTTGGAAAATGTGTGGTCATAAACATGAAAAGTACAATTAGCAGATTTCAAATATTATTTCAGGTCAAGAAATAATTTTGGTATAAAACTAAATTCCATTATTTTTAACAGTTCTAAATACTAAGGTCATAATGCTTTTATTAAGCTTTGGAATGAAAAAGATCTATACTTCATTTTATTTTTTTAATATAGTTTATTTTTCAAAACTTTAGCACCTAAAAATTTTCCAAAATTTTTAGGAATACAGTAAAAATAAACATAAACAACATGACAAAGACAACTAGAGCCTTTAATGTTTAGTAGTAGTACAAATGAAAAGATTACAGAAATGAAGTTAATCTTTCTCTCTCATATACACACCACAATCATCACACAACTCACTACCACCAAATGGCACGGTCCTAGAGAAAAGACAGAGATATTATCCTTCCCTAAGTGGTTTTGACCTTTGTTTTTGTTTTGTTTTGTTTCAAACACACAATAATGAACCTTATTTACATAAAACTTTTAATTTTATAGATTTTCACTATTCAACAAATTTTAATCTTCACATCATCATTCCTAAGTTAGTTTGCCAAATATCATTGTACTTATTCAATAATGAGGAAATGGAGGCAGGAAAAACTCCTTATCTTATCCAAGGACAACACAATAATTAGGGAAAAGGTTAAAATTAAAGTTAGCGACCAAAGTTCCTATCTTCCAGCTCAGTGTATTTTTCACCAGCCCAATGTTTCCCACACTTCAATCATTTGCAATATCAAATCTTGGAAATTTTTCCCGCCATGTTTTATTAGTTATTTAAAATTAGTTTCTAAGTGAACATATGTATGGGACTTAAGTAAATTCATTTAAAAAGATAACTTTATGTTATAACCATAACTAAAGAATATCACTTGTCATAAACACAAGGTCACTGTAAGAATAAAGAACAAATCGATGTTTTTAAATATAGCTAAATATTGTTAGTTGGCAGAAGGCTCTGGCATATCTGGTTGCTCTCTCTTTGTTGCAAAGAGGACTCATGACTGACAGAGGTGTCAGAAGTACACTAACATTGACTGACTCTTTTTACTAGAAAAAAATCAGAAGTGAGGAAAAGATGGAGAAAGGGAAAACTTCCTCATGCTGTAACTTCTGAGTCTCACTACTCAAATTCCACAAGAAGCACATGCCCCATTTAGGGGGAGTTCCTCATCCACCAAGAGCTTACCAGTGAGTGGGTCACAGAAAATGGTAGTCCTATAAATGGGTAGGAATTGGCCCAGTATTCTGCACTCTTGTGTTCTCAATCATCAGGCTAAATAACCATAAGCAACCTACATCATTGTCCCAGGGTACTGTACTGATCTGACCATTTTCTCTAGGGAGCATTGCACCAATTTCATGCAAATTCATTTCCAAATTTCCTAAGTGTAGAATGCATTACAGCTTCTCAAAATGATGCACCATAGACACACAGAGCTTAGTGCATAAGGGATTGCCCACCAAGCTATATTCTGAATCCAAATTCAAACAATAAGGACATCTCCTTCATTTGTTTTCACAGAGACAATATAGCATTGGATGGTGTCATTCCTTAATTTGTATTCACAGAAAGAATCTGGCATGGGGCAGTGTCATTTATTCTGTCCATTGAAATGTAGTATTAGTCTTGAATATATTTGTTGACAATAGAATTTATGTTCTGCATAAAATGAACATTAAAATAATAATTATGCTTATATTTTTACTTTCAATTTTATTTGTATGTCAGACTTATAAAAATGATGGTCATTTTGAAAAGCTTTATTGGCACTGTGAACTAAAGTATGACTTCCTTTTAACTATGCAGAAGAATTTCTCATGTGATAACTACAATCTAAAAAAGGTCTTAAAAGTCGTTTCATGGGCACTTAGCTCCAGAATGGACTTAAGGAGGCATCTAGTCCAATCTTATAATTTAACAAATTGAAAAAACAAAAGAGAGATGGTTAGGACTTACCCACGACCAGGTTAACTAGTAACTGGCTAGAAAAAGAATCCATATACTTTTTTTTTTTTTTTTTTTAATAAATCACAGCTGTGTACAATAATGCAATCTTCAGGTACAATGTGCTGTTTTTATATACAGTTTAAAATATTTTCATCCAACTGGTTCACATAGCCTTCATGGAATTTTCTTAGTTATTATGTTCAGACTTGTATATTCTACATTTAGTAAAAATTTTGTATTTTCTTAACAAAGAGTAAAAGCCCAATCATCATGGTGTAGGAATATATACAATTTTTTTTTTTTTTC
>CAUYPK010065138.1:0-24933 GCA_963574355.1 Loris lydekkerianus
ATCTTTGTCTTTTTTGACTTTAGTTGCTTTAAATCCACATGTATCTGAAAATAAGATTGCAACTCCTCTTTTCTTCTGAATTCCATTTGCCTGAAAAATTGTCTTCCAACCCTTGACTCAGAGTTTTAATTTGTCTTTTAAAGCCAGGTGTGTTTCTTGCAGACAGTAAATGGATGGCTTGTGTTTTTTAATCCAGTCAGCCAATCTATGTCTCTTCAGTGGGGAATTCAAGACATTAACATTTATTGAGATAATTGATAAGTATGGTAGTATTCTATTCATCTAATTTTGTGACAGTCCATTGCTTAGTTTTATCTTTTGCATCAGTGTGGAGGTTAGGTTCTGTCCTTTAATTTCTGAGTTCTTACTTTGCTGCTGATCCATTGTGGTGGTCAGTGTGTAGAACAGGTTTGAAGTATTTCCTGTAGAGCTGGTCTTATTGTGGTGAATTTCCTCAATGTTTGTATATATGTAAATGATTTGATTTGTCTGTCAATTTTAAAGCTTAGCTTAGCAGGGTACAGAATTCTGGAATTCTGGGCTGGAAATTGTTCTGTTTAAGTAGATTAAAGGTAGATGACCATTGTCTTCTTGCTTGGAAAGTTTAATTAGAGAAGTCTGCAGTCACTCTGATGGATTTGCCCCTGTAGGTCAACTGGTGCTTACTCCTGCCAGCTTGTAGAATCTTTTCTTTTGTCTTAACTTTGGACAGGTTCATCACAATGTGTCTTGGAGAATCTCAGTTAGAGTTGAGGTGACCTGGGGTCTAATATCCCTCTGAAAGCAGTGTGTCAGAATCTTTGGTGATATTTGGGAAATTTTCTTTTATAATATTCTCTAGTATGGCTTCCATTCTTCTTCCCCTTCTTGGATTCCTATAACTTGTATGTTGGAACGCTTCATAAAGTCCCATAATTCTGACAGTGAACGTTCTGCTTTCTCTCTCTTTTTTTCTGCCTCTTTTACTATCTGAGTTATCTCAAGAACTTTGTCTTCTACCTCTGAAATTCTTTCTTCTGCATGATCTAACCTATTGCTGATACTTTCCATTGCATCTTTATGTTCCCTAATTGACTGCTTCAGTTCCTTCAGCTGTGCTATATCCTTTCTATATTCTTCATTACATTCATCTCTTATTTGATTCTGTTTTTATATTTGGTTATTTTCCACTTTATTAGCAGTTTCCTTCATTGTTTCCATCATTTCCTTCATTGTTTTCATCATGTGTATTCTAAATTCCCTTTCTGTCATTCCTAACATTTCTTTATATGTGGAATCCTCTGCAGTAGCTACCTCATGGTCCCTTGGAGGGGTTGTTCTGGACTGGTTCTTTATGTTACCTGAAGTTTTCTGCTGATTCTTCCTCATGAGTGATTTCTTTTATCTGTTTCCTTGCCCTAATTTTTCTTTCACTTCTTCTTGCTCTTTAAGTTCCTGTGCCTGTGGAAGTTGCCAGAGGGATTAGACCAATTGAACACATGCGACCACTTGCCAGTTTTACACTGTTTTTGTCCTCCTCTTGGGGTCCAGGAGTCTCTTGCTGACTCCCTGTATCCTCACAGAGATGATTATAGGCAGATCCCACCAGCCAGAGATGCCTGGAGTCTTATCTCCCCAGACTCACAGTGCCCAGATGCAAGGAAGCTGTTACTTGGCCGCCATCTTGATCTCTGTCCTATTTCTATTTTATTTTTGTCAGTCTTCTCTTTTAATCAAACCCTTTCATTTCTCTTTTCTCTCATTTTTTTTATCTTTTATTTCATTTTGCTCTTCACTGTTCTTATCCTTTCAGTCCTTTACCAAAAGGACACTTCAACAACTTATGTCAGAGGCATGATAACTTAAAGAGAAAGAAAATGTGAATGGGAAAAGTACAGCAAGGAAAAAGACAAAAATAAAGCACTCATGAGGAAGAAACAGCAGAAAAATCTTGGGAACATGAAAAATCAGAACAGAGCAACCTTCCAAGGGATCATGATGTAGCTTCTGCATAGGATTCCACCTATGAAGAAATGTTAGAAATGACAGAAGGGGAATCTAAAATATGGATGGTTAGAAATAATGAAAGAGATTGCTGAGAAAGTGGAAAATAATGAAAAGGAAATTCAAAAATGAATCAAAAAAGAGATGAATGATATGAAGAATATAGAAAGAATACAGTAGAGCTGAAGGAATTGAAGCAGTCAATCAGGGAACTTAAAGGTGCAGTACAAAGTATGAATAACAGATTAGACCATGCAGAAGTAAGAATCTCAGAGGGAGAGGATAAAGCTCTTGAGCTAACTCAAGCAGTTAAAGAGACAGAAAACAAAAGAGAGAGATAGGGAAAGCAGAATGTTCACTGATAGAATTATGGGACTTCATAAAGTATTCAAACTTACCAGTTATAGGTATCCCAGAAGGGGAAGAAGAATGCCCCAGAGGAATGGAAGCCCTACTAGAGGATATCGTAAATGAAAATTTCCCAAGTATTACCAAAGATTCTGACACACTCCTTTCAGAGGGATATCAGACCCCAGGTCACTTCAACTCAAATAGAACTTCTCCAAGACACATTGTCATGAACCTGTCCAAAGTCAAGACAAAAGAGAAAATTCTGCAAGCTCCCAGGAGTGAGCACCAATTGGCCTACAGGATATCATGTTGCTCAGATCACCCTTCATCAGGGTGACTGTGGACTTCTCAAATGAAACTTGTCAAGCCAGAAGACAATGGTCATCTCCTTTTAATCTACCTTAACAAAATAATGTTCAGCCCAGAATTCTTATCCTGTTAACCTAAGGCTTAGGAGAAGTCAAATCATTTACTGATTGAGGAAGTTTACCACAAAAAGACCAGCTCCACAGGAAATACTTAGACCTATTCTACATATTGACCATTACAATGAACAACCAACAAAGTAAACACCTACAAACTAAAGGACAAAACCTAGCTTCTACAATGATGCAAAAGATAAAACTAAGCAGTGGCCTTTCACAAAATAAGATAAATATAACTCCACACATATCAATTATCTCAATAAATGTTAATAGCTTGAATTCCCCACTGAAGAGGCATAGGCTGGCTGATTGGGTAAAAAAGCATAAGCCATCCATTTGCTGCCTGCAGGAAACACATGCAGCCTTGAAGGATAAAGTAAAACTCAGGGTTAAGGAATGGAAGACAATTTTTCAGGCAAATGGTAATCAGAAGGAAAGAGGAGTTGCAATCTTATTTTCAGATACATGTGGATTTAAAGCAATGCAAGTCAAAAAAGACAAAGATGGACACTTCATTTTGGTCAAGGGAAAAATAAAATAAGAAGACATTTAAATTCTAAATATTTATGCACCCAACTTAAATGCTTCCAGATTGTTGAAACAGGTCTTAATTAGTCTGAGAAACATGATATCCTATAACACCATAATAGCCAGAAACTTTAACACTCCTCTTATAGAGTTTGACAAATTCTCTAAACAGAAAACAAACAAAGGTACGAGGGACTTAAATGTGACCCTAGAACAACTGTGCTTGTCCACTGACATACATAGAACACTCCATCCCAAAGCTAAGGAATATATGTCTTCTCATCAGCCCATAGAACATTCTCCAAAATAGATCATATTCTAGGACACAAATCAAACCTGAAAAAAAAATCAAAAGAATTGAAATTTTACCTTGTATCTTCTCAGATCTCAAGACAATAAAGGTGGAACTCAATTCCACCAAAAATTGTCATCCCCACACAAGGGCACGGGAAATTGAACAGACTTATGTTGAATGACAGTTGGGTCAAGGAAGAGATAAAAAAGGAAATCTTTAACTTCCTTGAGCATAACAACAATGAAGATTCAAGCTACCAAAATCTGTGAGACACTGCAAAAGCAGTCCTAAGAGGGCAATTTATCACAGTAGATGCCTACATCTGAACAACTGAAAGAGAGCACATCAATAACCTTATGAATCATCTTAAAGAAATGGAAAAGAAGGAGCAATCCAATTCCAAACCTATAGGAAGAAAAGAAGGAACCGAAATTAAATCAGAAATAAATGAATTTGAAAACAAAAGAATCATTAAGAAAATTAATGAAACAAAAAGCTGGTTATTTGAAAAGATAAATAAAATCAATAAAATTGATAAACCACTGACAAGATTAACCAGAAATAGAAAAGTAAAATTTTTAATAACCTCAATCAGAAATGAAAAAGGGGAAATAACAACTGATACCACAGAGATACAAGAGATTATTTCTGACTACTACCAAAAACTTTATGCCCTGAAATTTGACAATGTGGAGAAAATGGACCAATTCCTGGAATCACAACATCTTCCTAGAGTTAACCAGGAAGAAATAGATCTTTTGAACAGATTAATATCAAGCACTGAGATTGCAGAGAAAATAAAAAAGCTTCCAACAACAATAACAACAACAAAAAAAATCCCAGAACCAGATGGCTTCATATCAGAATTCTATCACACCTTCAAATATGAGCTTATACCTATAATTCAGAATGTAGTCCAAAACATTGAGAAAGAAGGAATCTTCCCCCAACATGTTCTATGAAGCAAACATCACCTTGATTCCAAAACCGAGAAAGAACTCAACTCAAAGAGAACTACAGACCAATTTCACTAATGAATATTGATGCAAAAATATTCAACAAAATCTTAGCTAATTGACTGTAGCTACTCTTTGAAAAAATTATACATCATGATCAAGCCTTCATCCAAGTGATTCAAGGTTGGTTTGACAAATGCAAATCCATAAATATAATATACCATATCAACAAAAGCAAAAAAACGAAGACCATATGATCCTCTCAATAGATGCAGAAAAAGCATTTGACAAAGTTCAGCATTCTTTTCTAACAAGAATACTTTAAAAAAATAGGTGTGGGTGGCACATTTCTTAAGCTGATTGAAGCCATCTATGACAAATCCACAGCCAACATCATACTTAATGGTATAAAACTGAAAGCTTTTCCATTTAGAACTGGAACCAGAAAAGGATGTCCACTGTCACCAATATTATTCAAGATAGTTCTGGAAATTCTAGACAATGCAATCAAGCAAGAGAAGGATATAAATGGCATCCAAATGGGGGCAGAGAAGGTCAAACACTCCCTCTTTGCTGATGATATGATCTTATACTTAGAAAACCCCAAAGACTCAACCACAAAACTCCTGGAAGTCCTCAGGACATACAGTAATGGCTTAGGGTATAAAATCAATGTCCATAAATCAGTAGCCTTTGTATATGTCAACAGCCAAGTTGAGAAGCAAATCAAGGACACAATTCCCTTCACAGTAGCTTCAAAGAAAATGAAATACCTAGTAATATACATAATAGAAGAGGTAAATAACCCTCTACAAAGAAAATTATGAAACCCTAGAAAAGAAATAGCAAAAAATATTAAATAGAAGAACACACCATGCTTGTGGCTGAGAAGAATCAACATTGTCAAAATATCTATTCTACCCAAAGCAATCTCCAGATTCAATGTAATATTCATTAAAATACCAACATCATATTTTGAAGAACTGGAAAAAATAGTACTACTTCATTTTGAATGGAATGAGGGGGAAAAAAAAAAAAAAAAAAAAAATATATATATATATATATAGCTAAGGATATTCTTAGTAATAAAAACAAAGTTGAAGGCATCACCCTGCCAGACATCAGGCTATGTTACAAGTCCACAATAATCAAAACAGCATGGTATTGGCACAAAATAGAAACATAGATATATGTAATAGAATAGAAAACAAAGAGATGAAACCAATCTCTACTTACCATTTGATCTTTGATAAACCAAACAAAAGCACACAGTGGGGAAAAGAATCCCTACCCAATAAATGGTGCTGGGAGAACTGGATAACCACATGTAAAAGACTGACACTTGACCCACCCGTTCCATGCCTTCCAAAAATTGACTGACTCAAGATGAATAGGAGACTTAAATCTAAGACATGAAATGATAAAAATCTTACAAGAAAGTGTGGGGAAAACTCTTGATGATGTTGGACTGGAGAAAGATTTTATGATAAAGACTTCAGCAGCCACTGCAACAACAACAAATAGAAATTAATTAAGCTGAAAAGCTTCTACACAACTAAGGACCCAACAAGTAAAGCAAAAAGACAACCTTCAGAATGGGAAAAGATATTTTCAGGGTTTTAGTCTGACAAAGGGTTGATAACTAGAATCTACATAGAACTGAAATTAATCAACAGAAAAAGAGTAAATAATTCCATCTACTTCTGGGCAAGAGATATGAAAAGAATCTTCTCTGACAAAGACAGATGAATTGCTAACAAACATTTGAAAAAAAGCTATCATTCCTGATCATTAGAGAAATGCAAGTCAAAACCACCCTGAAATACCACCTAATCCTAAAGCTGCAGATGCTAGTGTGGATGTGGAGAGAAGGCAACACTTTTGCACTGCTGGTGGGACTGAAAACTAATAATACAAAGGTTTTGGAAGGAAGTACAGAGAACAAAGAACTCAGATTGGACATCCCATTTGATCCTGCAATCCCATTAGTAGGCATCTTTCCAGAAAAAAAAAAAAAAGTCCTTTTAACGTAAGGATATTTGCACTAGACTGTTTTATCACAGCTCAATTTACAATTGCCAAAAATGTGGAAACAGTGTAAATGCCCATCAATCCAGGAAAGGATTAACAAGCTGCGGTATAAGTATACCATGGAATACTATTAAGCCATTAAAAAGATTGAGACTTTACATCTTTTGTATTAACTTGGATGGAGATGAAATATATTCTTCTTAGTAAAGCATCACAAGAATGGAGAAGCAAGAATACAATGTACTCAATTCAAATATGAAGGCAGTAGATGATCTAATACAAGGTGGAGGGTAGGGGAATTAGAGATGGGGAGATGGGAAGAGGGAAGGGGATGGGGGTCTCAGTGTATGGCACACCTCTTGGGGTGGGACATAATAACAAGAGGGACTTTATCTAACAAGTAGAATCAGTGTAAGATAATTCTTTGTACCCTCAATGAATCCCAAACAATAAAAAAAATTTTTTTCAGATAAATTTCTGAATTCATTCTGTGTACGTTTGTGAAGGTTTTTGAGCTTCCTTAATACAGCTATTTTGAGTTGTTAGTCTAAGAGATCTCCATCACTTTAAGGTCAGTCTTTAGCACCTTATTTTGTCTCTTTAGTGAAGTCATATTTCCCTGAATATTCTCCATGCTCATGGGAGTATGACAAAGTCTGTACATTGAGGGATTAGTATTCATGGTCTTGATTTGTGCCTTTACTTCTTCAGAAGGACTTTCAGGGATTTTTTTTTTTTTTTTTTTTTTGAGACAGAGTCTCACTCTGTCACCCTGGATACAGTACCATGGCATCATAGTCCACAGCAACCTCAAACTCTTTTGGAGGGGGTGGGGGCTGGGCTTGAACCCACCACCTCTGTCATATGGGGCCAGTGCACTACACCTTTGAGCCACAGGAGCTGCCCATAACCTCAAATTCTTGGGCTCAAGTGATCCTCTTGCCTCAGCCTTCCAAGTAGCTAGGACAACAGGTGCCCACCACAATGCCCAGGTAGTTTTTCTATTTTTAGTAGAGATGTGGTCTCACTCTTTTGCTCAGGGCTGGTCTCAAACTTCTGAGATCAAGCAATTAACTCACCTCAGACTCCCAAAATGCTGCGATTACAGGCGTGAGCCACCATGCCCAGCTGCCTTTCAGGGATACTGAGTCAACTGACTATTGTATTCCTTGGGCCTTTGACCAACACATATGCTTCCACACTAAAGAATGCTCTTAGCCCTGGCTTGCCATAGGTCTCATGAAAGCTCTGATGTTGATGCAGCTTTCTGACCCAGATGGACCTTACAAGAATGCTGACTAGTGACCTGGAGTCCATAAGACTGTCCTGGAGACCCTGACAGGTGTATATCACTCTGTAGGGTTCAATACAGAAGGGACAGTTCTCCATCTGTCATCAGAGGGGCTGGAGCAGGGACTGGGCCTTTTCTTGATGTGATGTGCTGTGGGATAGTGATGGAGGCTCAGACTCACTGGCTCAGGGGATTCCCATCTCCATAGAAGTCATTGAACTGATAGGATAGTTACTTGACTATATCAGGAGGGTCTGGAGATGAGACTGGGCCTCTTTGGATCTCCTGTAGGATGAAACTTCTAATTGGCTTAGGCAGGCACACATTTTCCCACACATCTCAGCACAGATGGAGTAGCTCCCCAACTGCAGTGAAAAAGACTGGAGCTGAGATTGGCACCTTCTGTGGGATGGAGGTTAGTGATCCCATTAGGTGGGCTCAGATTCCTGGGCTGTGAGATACAGTTGAGTCTCACGGTAGGTTCTTGTGTGAGCAGCTTTACACTGGGACCACACCTGAGGAAGGCTAGAGCAGGCCACCTTTCAGTGCTTCTGAGACCAGTGTCAGTGAACCAATGAGCCTTCCTGCTACAGCATTAGTAGACAAGATTCCTTCTGAACCACTGGGAGGATGTTTTGGTTTGTGGGCTTACACCAAAGAGAGCTGTAGTCAGGGCTTTTGGAAGACTGTTCTGTTTCTGGGCTTAAATTCAGAAGCAAGCTCAGCCGGGTGGATCAGCCACCTGGGTGTCAGTCTGTACTCTCAAAATAAGCCCCCTAGTTCTTGGGTTCCTTTAGAATTTCATAAACTTCTGCCTAAATCCTGAGGCTCATACAGAGAGACTTTTGATTATGGATGGGTGCAGAATTCTTGTTGTAGTTGGTGGACATGAAAATATTATCTTCTATTCTGCCATCTTGCTGACATCATTTTGAAAAATTAACTTTTTAAGGAAAAAACTTGTTCGTCCCCAAAGATGAGCATATGTTATAGCATGACAAGATCTACAACTTCTTGTAGGTTAGAAAAAAATATGTGTGTGTATATATTTATGTATATCTTTAACCAAGAAGCTACTGGTAAAAGATTGTGTTTTATCACTGGTTTAATTCAATAAACTAAAGGAAAGGAAAAAATTCTGTATTGTCATTCTATTTTTTGATTGTCCTTTTATTTTTAAGCAATTGAAAACATAAGAACCCACATTGTATCTAATGAATCAAGAAAATGAAAATAAATTTGAGTGCATGAGTGAAGACGATGTTGATGATGTTTCTGAGCTATGTAATTTCACAATGTAATAGAAAGCTTGTTGTGTTATACACATATGAGCTGGAAAATCTCCTGAATTCCTTTGAGGGAAAGCTGTTGTGAACAACATGAAGCAGATTTTATTTTTTGACATCAGTTATATTATGTAGTCACAAGGTGTATAAAAAGAGAAAAAGAAGCAAATATTCTAATGAGTAACTTTCAGATAGGTTCAGAAGATAACTTACTGCGAACATTATGAATGGAAAACACTGATGGTTCTTAAATCTGTTCTTTCCTCCATCCCTAAAAACTAGTAGGCTTGTTGTGAAAAGTGCAACCTTATAGGTTAATTATGGGGACCTAAATTTATTTTTGGTTCTAACTGCTTAGAAATACTACTGGGATTTAAGTTGTAAATCTTTTAACAATTTTAAACTATTAAGTTTCAATTAGTTTAATAGCCATTAAGTATTTGATAATTGTCTTATTTAGTGTCAAAGTATCCACTGGACTTTGATTTTCCTCTTACCTCTTTTGGGTCTGTTACCCTTCGGTGCTATGATTTCTTCTCTCTCAGATGCTCATTTATGAATTGTAGAAAAGTGGAGCTGTGTATCTCCAAGTACAAAGGGAGGAGCATTTATTGTCTTCTCAGCCCTCTTTGGCTTCATTTTCTATTATCAAAAATTAATGTTGAGAGATGACAAGTATCTTGGCTGCTCAAGTCAGTAGAAAAAATAATAATTTTTTTATGGACTTCATACTTTCATAAGTGTGAATTATTCATGAAGTGCCAGTTTGGGTAAAAGTCATCTCAATGATAGATTGGAGCCAGCACAAGAAAATTTGCTAAGGAAAGAAAGCAATGTAATAGTCTCAGAATTTTATCATGCAGTGAAAAAGTGTCTCTGCTTCTTTGCTCTTGAATTGAATTTCTTAAAAGTTTGTAGGTTAAAATTTCAGTGAGAATCAAATTATTTTCTAAATTTGAGTTTACCCTTCCTGTTGAATTGTTAAAGACAGTAGGCTGAGGGATCTGTCAAGATAGAAGACTAGCATTTTGTCTGAAGGTTAGTTAACTCTTATTTTCCATGTCCTAAAAGGAAAGACAGATTAAAAAAAAAAAAAAAAAAAAAAAAAATCAGAGAGCAGTCACCCACTTAGTCCTCCAGACATGCATGTAGCCACACTCCCAGAAAACAGTGCGACAGTAGGCATGTTTCTTTGACGTCAGGGAACCAAGGGGTGACGATCATTCGTGTTGTCCTCTAGAGGATCCCCTCCATTAGTGTGCACTCATTTGTCTCAGAGTAGTAAACATCCTACATAAGCCTGACTTTGCATTTGGCCCAAACCCCTGAAAGGAAAGGACATCAATGTCACAATATGGATCTGAAGAAGGGATGCCTCTCCAAGTCACACAATGTGTTTCTTTCTTTCTGAGCCACTTCTTAGAGCAAGGATGAATCTCTTTGATCTGACTCCAGTGAAGGACCTTTCAGCAGTTCAGAATTAAAGTGATCAGAAACCACTACAAAAGAAGTTCAGTAAGGCAGCTCTAAGCAAGGCATATTGAATGGTGCAAATGGAAACAGGAAACACTAAAAGGACAATTCCAGCATATGAATGGTGGGGGGCTACTTGTGGGACAAAGTCATTTATAGGTTTTCTGTTCTGGAGCCATGACTGATGGACATGAAGAAACAACCTGGAAAACCTATATGGTTTAACAAACAGAGTGGGAGTGAGAATTGTCATAAAACATTTCAAGTTAGAGGAATTTCCCGTATTAAATGCATTGTGCTAACGAAGTTCAAGTCCCTGAGCTGGCATCTCATTCGTCAGTGTCACTTACCTTAGTGCATATTTTCCCTGATTGTTTTAGGGGGAAATTTCTTTGAAGTGGGATTTTCCTAATTGTCTTATTATGATCTTCCTACTCATGCCTGAGGACAAATCTCAAAGGAAAGAAAACCGAAAATCTGTGAGTTCTAGTGTCTTGGTTTATCTTTCACTCTATTTATATCCTCTTCTGGGAGTAAAGTAAGTGGCTCAACCAAGGGTCTTGGCTTTGTGTGTGTGTGTGTACATCAAAGAGGTTAAGGACAGGTTGAGCATCACTAGAAAAGTAATATAAATTAAACGTGTTTTGTGATAAACCATGATTCTACATACTTCCATGCCAAACAAAATCCAGGGAAGGCCCAGAAAAGGACAGTTACATGTATAACAAGAGACAGGGAGAAAAGCCATATGACCATCAATCAAATCAAAACACTCTAATTTTGTCATATGAAGAAGGATGTGATTAAAGTCAATAAAATCACACAGGTTGATTGTGGGTTTGGGGCAGCAATCTCAGTACTGAAGTGTGCATAAAGAAAGATCTTCTCAGCAAGACCTAGCCTCTCACCCTGTTTCTCCAGATCCTTGGTCAACTGGCTTCATTTTTCTCTCCAGCCTCAACTCCTTATCTGCCATTTCCCACCAGACCTACGTTCTGGCTACCCTGAGACTTCTTTCAGTAATCCAAATGCTCCCTTCAGGCTTTTGATAATATTGTTTCTTTCTGGTCTCAATTAGTTGACGTTTCCTCTAGAATACTGGCCCTGAGTGTCCTAATCAGCATAAGGTCGCTCTTGAAATAGACCTACTTTGATATGTCTTATTAGCCCATGGGGGCACATAAACCAAGTTAGCCCAGTCCTATCTTCTCCTATAAATATTATTGGCACCCTAAATAATAATCTATTTTATTTAGTATTAAAAATGAGAAGAGGTAGCAAAAAACAAAAAAATGAGAAGAGAGATAAACTCAGTTGGAGTGTCAATGTCGAGAATCCATATTCTACCATTTGTATGGTGAATTCAAAATCATAATCATAAAAACCAAGTGACAGAGAATGAAAGAAATGCCCCCAAATGAGCACAATCATATGGCTTCAGCAAGATAAAGAACAAGAAACCAGATGACTTTATTTCTGACAGTTCCATTTCCTAACCTGTGTGTTTTCTCAGAAGTAACTGTTACCCATATGCTAAATTAACTGTGTCTGCAACCCTTAGTAGACAGACATATAAAAATGTTACTTGCATCCAAATGATTCCTGACTAGAACATTCCTGTACATGCTAATAGCAGTCTGTCCTTCCTTCAGGATTACACTTTCCACTACTTTGCAGTTACTTATTGATCAGGATTTTTCACAGGACTATGCCTCCATTTGGACAAGAAATATGCATCAGGGTCATGACTTATAGCCTGTCACATCGAACATGTATGAAAATATGCATTTGTTGAATTAATGAATGATTTCTTACAAAACTCCTTTTGATACTACTTTTCTTGCTGGACTGTGGGTCATTCTCTTCTCTGTGTCTGTCAAGGTTTTCTAGTGAAAGCCCTTGATTTTATATAGCTGTGTGATGTATAATGAGAGGAAAAAAAATCTTTATATAGGGAATATTGTATAAAAGAATTACTAATAAATTTGTATAACATCAACTTATATCACAACAGAGACCTAGGAAGGCCTTGGGGGGTGGGGGGTTTCCTGCTTTTTTTCTACCCATTTTAAAATAGTAAAAATAGAGATCAGTTGTCATATACAGATAAGAAACATGAAGTTTCTGAAGGAAACTCAATTCTTTTGTTTTGCAACTGGACCTTGGTTTCTTACTTGATTGAGGATCAGAATTATCTGAAGAACTTTGTAAAAATCCAGATTCCTAAATCCCACTACAGTTTCAGTGCAAATTTTTATAAATCTCTGAATAATTCTGAATCCTGGAGAAGTTTCTTCCCCACATTTCACTGAGTTAAAAAACATACTTAGGAATTATAAATATCTACAATATCAAAACATGTAGATGCGATTTTAGGCTGCTTGCTTATCATGCAGGGTACCTGTTCATTCCATCCACAGATAACTTATTAAGCATTTTCTGTATGAGCATTGGAAGCCCCAGGTGACTCTGGGTTTGGAAATCAGCCTTGGAACAGCATATTTATCAACGGCAGTCCTCAGACAATCATCCTGATTTCCCTTAATCATCAAATTTTGCAATAAATACTTGTCTGAAGAAGAAACTGCAACACTGACATTTAGATCACAAAGAAACACCCAACACCTTTGGGTCTAACACAAAGACCATTCTGAATTCTGTCCATGTAACTCTAAGCAATGCTATGGTCTGGTACTTCAGATATTCTTCCTGACTATTATATAGGGATTGTGAAAAATGCTGAGCATTTCATTAAAAGGAAGGTATTTATATATGCTAATGCATAATCACTTGGCGATGAGGAAGAAAGAAAATGAGTCCACAATGTCTTGCTACAAAGATACTGACTGGGCTCAGGAGAAAAGCTTATAACTTACACGTGAGTGATGAATAACAAAGAGCAGGCAGACAGGATTAGACGGGGGATAAGAAAAATCAGAAGAATGAAGGTCATTCTCAGAAGATACCACCAGAAAGAAATGAAGTCAGCAAGCTTTTTTGACTGTTTTTGATACTCAAAGGCCAGGTTAATTTGGAAAAGGGCCCTTGATTGAGTTAGGCGTAGAAGCAAAGTAGGTCAAGGAAGAAAAAAATGTAAGATAAATTTGTGGACCTGAGGTTTTTTATCTGCTAATGAAGGATTTTAAATAAATCATCTAAATATTCCTTCCCAGTTAAGGCTTTGTGATTTTGTTATTCTTAAAATATCAGGCAGGGTAGAGTAACCTAATTGGTAATCTAATAATCTGACATAGGGTTCTCAAACCAAAGAATGTCTGAGTCAAACTTATCACTTTAAAGTAAATAAACCTGGACTGAAAAAAAAAAAAAAAACAACAAAACTGGGACATCTTTAATTTGTTTTTCTCTCTCAGAATTTGTACAAAAAGTAGATTTTGGTATTCTAACTCAATAGCCAATAAAAATTTTGGCCTATTGCTTAAAAAACTCGGAACAAGCATTCCAAAGATACATATTTACTTATAAATTATATACATTACTACCTTTATGCTGAATTATAAGTATATAAATCATATACAAAATGCAAGTTTAAAAATTGACAGAGAACTATAAACATGCAGGAACTAAAATTTAAAATACAATACCATTGACAATCATGTCAAAGAAAATAAAATGCTTAGGTATAAACCTAACAGAACATGTGTAATATCTGCATGCTGAAAGTTTCAAAACACGGATGAAAGAAACCAGAAAAGAACTAAACAACAAAGAGACATACCATGTTCATAGAATATAAGATTCAACATAGTAAAGATATCAAGTCTCCCCCAATTTACTACAGGTTTAATGCAGTTCCTATCAAAAGCCCAGAAAAGGTTTTTATGAATATATATGCAAGTGAACTCTTAAATTTATATGGCAAGGGACAGGACTTAAGAATGGCTAAAACAATTTCAAACAAGAAGAATAAAGTCAGAGGAAGCACTCTACCAGATATTAAGGGTTACTGTATAGTTAGCAAAACCAAGATACTGTGGTAATGATGGAGATATAGACACAAAGACCAAGGGAACAGAATAAAGAGCACAGAAATAGATACACAAAAACAGGCCCAACCAATTGTTTGCAAAGTTGCAAAAGCAATTCAATGTCTGATGGATGACCTTTTTAACAAATGGTGCTAGATCAAGCCAAAGAAAAAAATGTTCTACCCACATCTTACAGCTTGTGCAAAATTTAATCTCAAATGGGTCATATATTTAAATGTAAAATTATAAAACATTTAGAAAAAATAGAAGAATTCTTCAGAACTTAGGGTCAGGCAAAGATTTCTTAAGCTTGGCATTAAAATCACAGTCTATATGAGAAAAATAGTCAGTTGAAACTTCTCAAAATTATAACTTTTGCTCTATGAAGCTCTTGTGAAGTGCATAGAAAGGCAAGCTGCAGACTGGGAGAAAATATGTGTGAACCACCATATGTAACAAAGGACTTGTAGCTAATATAGATTTTTAAAATTCAACAGTTAAAACAAAAACACTTCAATTTGAAAATAGGCAAAAGATATTTATTTCACTGAAAAGAATGGTAAAGAAGTACATAAAAAGATGTCCAACATCATTAGTCATTAAGGAAAAACAGTGAGATAACACTATACATCTAGCAGAATGGCTGAAATAAAAACATTAATAAAATCAGATACTAGCAAGGATGCAGATATATCGAATCATTCACACATTGCTGGTGGCTGTGTAAAATTGCATAGACACTTTGGAAAATGATTTGGCAATTTCTTATAAAACTAAGACACTTGCCACAGGACTCAGTATTAATGCTCTTGGGCATTTATCCGAGAGAAATGAAAAACTTATGTTCATATAAAGACACGTACCAGAAAATTCATAGCATCTTTATTCACAGTGCCACAAATGAAAAAAAGTCCTAACTGTCCTTCAATGAGTGAATGGTGTTAACAAATTGTGCTATATCCACATTACGGAACACTACTGAGAAATAAAGAAGAATAAACTATTTATACACACAATGTGGTAGACAGCATAATGTCTCTACCTCCCCTGAAAAGATGTACACTCTCTAGTCACCCATCCTATGAATATGTTACAATAAATATCAAAAGACGTACACTCATCACCCATCCTATGAATATGTTACAATAAATACCAAAGGGTCTTCTCAGGTGTAATTAGGGTTGCCAATCTTAAAACAGGGAGATAATCCTGAGCTTCCCAGTTTAATCTAATCACACGAACTCTTAAGGCGCAAAGAATATTCTCTCTGGCTAGAGTTCGGGAGAGAAGCAGCCAAAGGAGAAATCAGAGAGGTCCCAAGTGTGAGGTGGACCCTACCTGCCATCGCTGAAGGTGGGTCATGCAGAGAATAGGAAGGATGCAGGCAGTCTCTAGGAGCAAAGATTGGCTCCCAGCTGACCTCTGTCCTACAGCTGCAAGACACTGAACTTGGCCAAAAGCCTGAATGAACTTGGAAGCAAATTCAAGTTCATTCAGGCTTTTCCCAGATTCCTCCCCAGAGTTTCCACAAGGGAACATAGGCCTTAGCTTAGACCTTGTGAGATTCTAAGCAGAGGGTTGAGCCATGCTGTTCCCAGATGCTTAAATTTCAGAACTATAAGGCAATAAATGTGTGTTGTTTTAACCAGCTAAATCTGTGATAATTTGCTACAGTAAAAATAGAAAACTAATGCATGCCACAACTTGGATGGATCCCAGAAGAAGTATGCTAAGTGACAAAACCCAGTCTCAAAAGGTTACACCCTGAACAATTCTATTTATGTAGTTTTTGAAATGACAAAATTATAGAGATGGAAAACAGATTAGTGGTTGCTAGAAGCTGGGGTGGTGGAGAAAGGAGATAGATTTGACTGTAAATAGGTCAAATGAAGAATCCTTATGTTGATAGAATTATTCTGTAGCTTGTCTAACTACAAATCTATGTGATAAAAGTGCATGGAGCTCTATTCACACACACACACACATACACACACACACACACACACCCTCACAAAGGAGTGAATGTAAAATGAGAGAAATCCAATTGAGGTCAACATCTCAGTTGTGATATTGCGCTCTAGCTATGCAAGATATTGTCACAGGGGGAAACCATGTTAGGAGTACATGGAGTTTCTGTACTATTTTTAAAACTACATGTGAATCTATAATTGTCTCAAAATAAAGTTAATTTTAAAAGAATTTAATAGATATAAAATGCAACATTTAAAATAATTTTTTATTATTCAAAAGAACTCCACCTTTGCTACCTAATTACCTCCCAAGGGCCCCACCTCCTAACACCATCACCTGGGGGTTAGAATTTCAACCCCCAGGTGATGGTAAATTTAGGGGCTGACACAAACATTCAGCCCATAGCAAGGTTTGTTTCATTTTCTGGAATCATTAATTTCATGCAAGCGACACTGGAAGAGAGATACAATTTCCATTTTATGGATGAGATATCTTAAGCTCTTGGGAATTTACAAAGCTTAAAAAATGCTGAGAATTGTGATTTTACATCATAGCCCACAGTTCAATAACATCACTGAGCGGGAACTCTGTAAGTAAGGAGGAAAGTTTTCAGTCTGCAGGGAGAAAGCATCCTAAATCTTGGGAGACAGTGCTAGTAATGGGAGTGAAAGTGGACAGCTGGTTCAAAACAGAGTCATCTGACACTACCTTCTGAGACACCAACTAATTTCCTCATGGTCAGAGCCTGTACAAGACCAAGCCAAAGTTCAGTACCAAAAATCAGTGCAGTTTGAAGAAGTTGGGGTCATACAAGAAAGAAAAGCTGTATTGTTCTAGGCACATTTTCTTTTCTATTTCATAAATTCACAAATAGTCGTAGCATTCTTTTTTTTTTTTTTAACCATAGCTTTCTTTTAGAGAGGACATTACAAATGATTGCAGCTTAATGACAGACATTCTTTCTCCCCAAATGGTTCAGAGCATTCCAGAGGACACAAGGCTATTTTTATTCTCAGAGGCCAATGAGTTGCTTAGAAAAAGATGCAGGGTGTCCTTGATAAAAGGAAAAAATGTGTATGTGAACAATTTTGAAATGATGACACAGTTCATGGAAAGTCATGAAAGTGCAGATATAATTACTATATGGGGAATCATAAGACATGATCTCAGAGGTAATTTAGTTCAGCATGAGTGAGACACAGAGGAAATTTGTAACTGATAAGAGGTGGTAGCTGGGACAGAGTTTGAGAGGTGGTTTTAAAGGTTTAATGGACAGATTGCCTAAAAGTCATTTACTTAGTAGAGTTCAGTTCTAGCACTGACTTATTTTAATATTTAACTAAATGCTAATTTTGGCCCCATGCATTATTTTATATATTCAATCCATGGGATTGGAGACATTGATCATTACAGTGCTGAGGAACAAATTTATTAGGCCTATAAATGACTTTACAAATAAGAAGAACCAAGTATTTGAAAGTGACTTCGAAACTATGGGTTGGAGAGAGTATATAAGTTTCTGCTTGTTGGTGTAATAATTACCTGTGTATAAGAGTCACATGTGCAGGCCAAATCGCCTAATTGATTTACTTACAAAATAACAGTGGGGTGACATTACATTACCAAGGGGGAATGAAGACCAGAATTAATGGCCTTGGTCCTCTAAACTACAGTAAACAAGTGATGTTTCAATAATCTGATTCTTTCAAATGAGATTTTTGGTGGTGTGAATGCAATTGCATTGTTACTGAATTTCACATAGCTAAAAGAGAGAAAACCAAAGTTTTAAATAGAGATATTTTTGTAACTTCTATACTGGCTGAATTTGTCAGTATAGGACTTATTGACTTAATGAAGTTTGTGAACTCATCTTAGAAAAAGTGCTACATACCTCATTGCAGGAGATCACCCCATTTACCTCTGCAGTACCCCGCTTGGCCATCTCCTGACCAGAGCGATATTCAGCAATGAGGCACCTAGTATTTTTTCTAAGGTGAGCTCGAGAACTTAATTGTCTGATCTTCTATACACTGGCCAAGTAGTTGACTAGTTTCTTAACTTTCCAGTTTGATAAAAATGAAAGCAGAAATGGTCACAATACTATTTTCATAATTGTCAACTAATTCATATTATAGTTATAAGAAAACAGAATAGCATTTTGGCATCAGGATGAATACAATGACTATTATTGGGGGGGATGTTTGTTTTTACTACAGTGATATTTCTGGACTTCCCAACTTTATGAGTTTGAAAAATTTAGAAAACATTTCAACACATCATAGGGGAGGAACACATTTATAAGAGGGACTTTGCCTGACAAATGAAATTAGTGTAACCTGAATCTTTGTACCCGCAATGAATCCCCAACAATAAAAAAAAAAAAAAAAAATAGTTATCAAAAAAAAAAAAAAAAAAAAGAAAGAAAGAAAAGAAAACATTTCCTTATAGATCAATACAAGAGATTGCTCAAAGGATTGGGAATACAATTTGAGAAGAAATTTTTTTGCAGCTAAGATAATTCACTTTCCTATTGCAATGGCTTTTTGTTAAGAAAGCCTGAAAATCTCAAGTCAGATGAGATTTAAGAGTTATTCAATGTAGTGATACCAATGGACCAGTCCTTAGGCCCCTGTAGGGCCGCCTGCCTACAAGTTGATAGCTCATTTCCATATGTTCAGCCAGGGAAAACATTATCCAAAGAAAATATTCTTGTGGACTTTTTTTTTTTTTTTAAGCACAATTTCTGGGCCCTGCCCAGGATTTTCTCACTGAAGTATTTATGGTTAAGGCTCTGGAATCTATATATTTTTAAAAAGCTTTCCAGGTGATTTTGTTAACCAGACATTTGTGGAAACTACTACATGTTAGCCCAACCTCTTCACTTTCCAGATGCAGAATCTGAGGCCTGCCTTGCCTCTGCTAAGCAAAGGAGGCAGGGGAATCCTGAACCCTAAGTTTTCCTTGCTTCCTTTATGCTTCTCAGTAGCTTCAGCTGCTGATCAAATCTTTTCTATCCCCCTTAATTCAGAACAAGAGGAGCTGCACTTCTGTCCATGAGGATTTCTGACACCAGGGATTGTTTAGTCTGAGTACTACAGAGGTGAGGACAACGTCAGGGATTATTGGTCTGCAGGGAGGAGGTGGGGGAGGATTTTCCTTCCCTGGAAAATTTTAAAAACCAGGAAAAAAGTTGAACTGCTGATAATTTATAAACGCAATCCTGTCTGCAGATAGGGATATGGGCCGGCTAATATCTTCTAGTCTCTTCCAGATCTACCTTGACTTTCTGTAATTAGCTATTTATAGTGTCTTTCGTTTTCCTTTCTTTTGTTAAGATGGTTTTCCCAGAGGATTCCATATATGGGAGGAATTTACTCACCTCCTTCTTCCTTCTACTTAGCTCTTCTTATCTGAAATGATGACTATTCTGTAAACACTTACATATGCAAAACCTATTCCTCCCTGCCTTTGGCACACACTTAACATTTTCAGATCAAACCTACAGATAGCTGGCAGCTGGTTTAGCATCGATGCAACAGCACCACCTTGTGTTGTGTTTCTGGGAGACTGTATCTCTTTCTCAGGACAAAAGCCTCTGTGCGGAGGGGTGCTTGGCTCAGGCTGCAGCAACCCAGCCTTTGTATTTCCATGACCGGCAGCAGCAAACAGCCACTTCTATCCCCTTGGAATCCCTTCTATTTGCTACCACTCCACAATTTTCTTCTATAAGATTATATGAATTTTTAAAAAGTGACTAGAAAATGGAAGAGCAGAAACAAACATGCTAATAAAAGCCTGGGCAAGAACAATGCTTTAGTGAATGTTACAGAAGGAAAAGGAAAAGTTAACATCTATGTTGGGGGGAGTTCAAGAACAAGAAATGACTATTTGTTGATAATGTAATAATAATTTTCTAAAATGGTGGGATAATTTTAGAAACTATTACCGTTTACTATTGGGTGCCGGATTAGTCTGCATAGGGGTTCAGAATCTAATACCCCCAAATATGGTGCTAAGAAAAGAGCCTTGAGGTCCCTCTGACCTTCCCCTACCACTGTTTCTCCCAAAGCACGGGAGCAAGCTGATCTCTGAAGTTTCCTAACTTGCCTACAGCTCAGACCGATCAAAGAAGAAAAACAATTACCTCCAATCCCTTCCCTGAGTTTGCATTAACTGAATCGTATGGCAAGAAGGAAGACTAAAGTCTGTGAACAACCTTAGACAGAAATTTTTGTCTTCTCTGTGGGCTCGACAGATTGCCACAGGCCACTGTTTGTTCTGCAAGCCCAGTGAATTCTTCCCAGTGGTTTACTGCTTCTTAACAGAATTTCTCTTCTCTTCCTTCTTATAATCTGTTTTGCCAATCCAAACCCTCATTCCTTCTGCCATCTCAAGTTGGTATAAAAGCTTCTGTGCCCCATCTGGGGTTTGGGTGTTCATTGTGAATTCTCCCACATACACACATTAAATACATTTGTATGCCTTTTCTCCAATTAATTTGCCTTTGCCTTTTGCAAATTAATTTTTCTGCAGAACTTCAGAGAGCTTAGGGGAGCCCCTTGCCTCCTACATTTGCTTGGACCACCATAACAAAATTCCACCAACTGGGTGACTTAAATAACAAATTTATTTTTCTAACAGTTCTGGAGGCTGGAAATTCAAAGTCAAGGTGCTAGCAGGGCTGCTTTCTGGTGAGGGCTCTCTTCCTGGCTTGTAGACAGCTGCCTTCTTGCTGTGTTTACACCAGGTCTTATCTCTGTATGTGCATGAAGGGAGAGAGAGCCCTCCGGCCTCTCTTGCTTTTCATATAGGGCACCAGTCTTATCAGATTAGATCCCATCCTTATGGGTTTATTTCACCTTGATTACTTCTTTAAATGCAGTCATATGGGGGTTAAGTCTTCAAACATGGATCTTTAGTGGGGACATAATCCAGTCCATAATGGATGGTAATGTAACTTATTTTCAAAAATCACAGAAACTAAATGTCCACAAAAAGGGCTTAATGACACAGCCATATTGTAAGGTGGCTCTGATAATGTCACATGGCAAATACATTTTAGGGGAAGAATTATAATCTCTTGCTTCCAAATACCCATTTTACATAAACTACTGTAGTTTATTGCCCCAAATCTCAAACATTATGCTTTTAGTGACCAATCATACACTAGGTTTTTATCTGCATTTGTATGTTGAAGTGTTATATAAGCAAGAGGATGAAACTACAGAAAGGATTTAAAGTCAGAACATGATCACCCCTCTTATGCTATGATCTGTTTCCATTTTGACCTTATACACTAGCTCTTTAAGTTATTTAACTTCTCTAGGACCTACTCTTTGCATAAAAAAGATGTGGCTATTAATGCCTACATTGAAGATTTGATCTGAGGATTAAGTGGGAATATATATGTAGAAGCACTTTGGACAGTTTTTAAAATGAAGCTTCCTAATAAAAGCAATGTTTATCCTTTTTCTTACTAAGTTTTATAGTAAGAACATGAATTTTCCCTTGCTTGGGATCTCTAATGCTATAAACTATTAGACTTATATTTAACTTAGTGTAGTTTAAATGTGCAATTTGAAAGAGTCTGATGGCAGCTTCTTGACTTCTAATTTTGATAAATAACATGCTACCCATGGTGGAGTGAGCTGGAGACTTAAATGACTATTATGTGGATGTCTGATTCCACCTGGGGCTGGAATTCTAAAAACAAAACTATGCAAACCCAGGAGATAATAGCAGATCCTTAAATTCTCTATAGTTTGACTAGTGAATTAATATCTACAACATCATTCCTTGGGAAGGTCAGATAACTTCTGATAACATGACAATCATCAGTAAGTCTGCTAGAGGAAAAGACCACCTCCTCTTTCTTGGTCTATGAGAGTGTTCACTGCCCCCTCCAAAAAAAATCTAAAGCGAATTACAAAAAGAATTTTTTGTTTTTGAAACATTGTTTTCAGATTTAAAATTTTTTTTAGTAATCTTGACCAAGTTGTAAAGTTATGAGCCTGAGCCTGGGTTGGGCTGGGACAATGAGTGAGGGCAGCATATATACATATAAAATGTACGTACCACATGCCACAAACCACAGCCATGGTTGGAGCTACACAGTGTGACTTTGGTAGGTACAGTTCCTGCCCACATGGGAGTTAATAGGGTGGTAGAGTAGAAAATTATTAAAAACTACACAAGTGGCTAAATAATTACAGATATGATAAGTGCAATAAAGGAAAACATTTAATTGAAGACACTGCCAATGAGAGTGACTCCTATACATGTCAAGTACAGCACAAAATATCTCTTTTCTTAAGTATTACTATCAGAATGCTCTTATACAGGCATCAATGCTATAAAGACACAGTGAAGTGAAACTTAGGAGAAAATAGTGAGGTCCATTAGTTATCCTCCAAAACTGTTTCTAGCTTTTGTGATTAGCTTTGTTGCTACAGCCTGTACTTTTAATTACCAGAGCCCCTTAAGGCTTGGTCAGAGGCCACCTTTTTTAAAAAAGCTATTTATTTCTATATACTCTCCTTAGGGACACTCATCTATTCTGATGATTTTTCATGGAGTCTTTAAATTAATTACCATCAAATTTACATTCCTTGTCCAGATCTTTCATCTGAGCTGCTGCAGGTCGGTGCTTGACTCCATATATATTGCTATTGGATACTCACTGGGTACTTCAATTCCTATAAGCCCAAAACCCATCCTCTTCCCATCCCCAGCAGCTCAGTTTTCTTATAGTGACCACTAGTGCAGTCAACAGTGCTGCCCTTGTTTAAATATTTGAGTCTAGAACAGCCTCCTCTTCCTCCCACTGTTGATAATCCATTGGCAAAGTGTTATAAGTGTTCCATCCAAATGTCCATTTACTCTCAATGTAAATTGTGAAGGAAAAAAGAATTCTTTACAAAAATTCCTATAGCCCAAATAAACCCCCACATGCAAAACAGTTTACAGCGCAGTGGCATGCATCCACAGAGCACATTAAAAATTCTTATGTGGAAGAATAGCCTGCTTGTTTTCATAAGAAAGGTGGGAAATGTGCCTGGAACCACACCCACTAATGATATCAACAATTTCCAGAAAGTTTGCCCACATCATGGTGCCTGCTTGGCTGGGCAGAGAAAGCATGAAGGGGGCCCCACCCCTGATATCAGCCCTGGGCCGCAAGCATGTAGACCTTTCACACCCACTGATTGTCATGGGTCTGATTTCAGTCCTCTTGCCTCCCTCCCCAGAGCCCAAACTCAAATGCTAACTTTGACTTTCCTTCCTGTCCCTGCTGTGTTGGTACATCCCAGACTGCACCAAAAACAGCTGGATCCTTCCCAAGAACAGATTCAATCTTGCTCTAATGAAAGGCATGATGCCAGGGTGAGGAGATTTTGTTACTAATCAACCTTGATTTGCAGAAGATGACACAGTTGCACGAGCTGTGCTCTAAGTACCCTTTTAGTGGTGATGAAAGTCTAACTTTACTCAGCAAGCTTCTAAGTAGACACTCTAAACCATGCTAAAGGCTATGCCTTTCAGTGCTAGAGGCAGGAACTGAAAACAAATAATGTGCAGTGAACTCTGTCATTTTGAACTTCACGCACCTGTTTGTGCTTCTGAAGTTGAAAGTTGTTTGTTGTTCAGTAAGCTTGGGGCTATTGGAATGTAGCAAGACCAACTCTGTCCAATTTGACTTCAAGGACATTTAAGTGAAAATTTGCTCAGATAGTCATGGCTGAGGAGAGAAGGGACTCTGGAAATCAATGCTGGGAAACGTTCCTAATTTAACAAGTTGTAGAGCACATAGCCCGTCTTACACAATCACCTGCAGGAAATGTCCTGGCCATTCTCCCAGGCCTTGCAAGGCCCACGTCTTCACATGGCTTTCACAGTGCCTTTGGTCTGCAGCAGGTACCCTCTCTCTTTCCTGAGCATCCCAGGCACTTAATGTCCACTCAGTAAGTACATGGACTTTACTAATGGTTGCCATTTATTTGACATATGATAAGAGGCAATTATAGCTTTTAAATTTATTTTGTTTTATTTTACAATTAAAACTTTTAAATATTAGGTTGTTTCAAGTTTTGTCCATTTTAATGTCATGTTTTTTTGTAGCTCCATATCTCAATAAATATTTATTCTACTGTGTCGTGGTATATACTGATCGATGGAGACTTTTGTACTCTATACATTGATGCTGTTCATTTTTTTCTACTTTTAATTTTTTTTATTCTTTTCAGCCTATTACTATATGATGTCATTAAGCGATTTTCGGCCAATTTTTCTCTGTGAATTCAAATTGAACCAAAGCGCTGCCGAAACAGCCGGAAAAATTAACCAGGCATTTGGCA